>QANZ01041646.1:24933-42658 GCA_003254925.1 Chamaecrista fasciculata
ATATATATATATATATATATATTTGGAACGAGCTTAAACAAATTAGAACGAATGATTTCTCAATGTATAGAAATTTGTTTAAGCGTTGCGTTGCCGCCTCAACACATATAGAAATCATTCGTTCTAATTTCTATACATGGAGCTTAAGCGTGATTCCTAGCTAGTGTCTCATTCGATGGCCACGGGAGAATAGAAAACTGAACACTTCTGTTTTTCAATCACTTTTTTCTTTTAATTTTTTTCTCAGAAATCTCAGTCAGTAGCCATTAAAAAACTGTAAGGCTTTTGTTCTTTTGTTTTTTGGGGATAGTGCAATGATTTCTTTATTCCATGAAATAAGAGTGCTTTTTCATATATATATATATATATATATATATATCTTTACTAATGGAGTCTGGAGGCATATCATTGTGAATGTGTGATGATATATCTCTTGAAGCATTTGGACTTTGGTGATCGATAACAAACATTAAAAATCGTCTTATTTGTTATTATTACCAGGAGAAAATCCCAATAGAAGAAGTGTTCGAGCAGCTGAAATGTTCAAGAACAGGTCTATCATCAGACGAAGGAGCCAGTCGGCTTCAAGTCTTTGGACCAAACAAATTGGAGGAGAAAAAGGTACGTTTCGATCGTCAAACTCAACTCATCAATCAACTCCATGAAAAATACCTTCATATATTATGGCCATAGTGTTGATGATTTAATTTTCGTGCTCCACAAAAACAGGAAAGCAAATTTTTGAAGTTCTTGGGTTTCATGTGGAACCCTTTATCTTGGGTCATGGAAGCTGCTGCTATAATGGCCATAGCTTTGGCCAATGGCGGAGGAAGACCTCCAGATTGGCAGGACTTCGTGGGTATCATTGCTCTTTTAGTCATCAACTCCACCATCAGTTTCATCGAGGAAAACAACGCTGGAAATGCTGCTGCTGCTCTCATGGCTGGCTTGGCTCCCAAGACTAAGGTCATACATAATCAAAAGCCTAATGAATTCCAAAAAGGATCGTTTCATTTAAGGGAGGATGTTTATTGGATTTCCTCAATTTCTCTGCAATTAGGCCATTACTCAATGTTGTTGAAAAGAAATTGGTGTAGAAAATAGACCGTTTCATTTAAGAGAGGATGTGTATTGAGAAATAATGGCCTAATTGCAAAGAACTTCCCGAACCTCAGTTACAGAAGAGCAAATTAATGATTTGGTCCTTAAAAGATGACACATTTCTCATGTTAATCCTTAAAATATAAAATTAAAATTTAATCCTTGAAAAATTGATTGTAATTACATCTTTCAAGGACTAAATTGAGAAATCAATTATCTTGTAGGACCAAATCATTAGTTACCTCTTAATTCTTTACAGTTTACACTAAGCAACTCCTACCTAGTTCTACTATATATATCATCTTCTCATGGTTTATTCTTTCTTGTCTTGTTATATGTATATATATATATATAGGTTCTGAGAGATGGTCGATGGAGTGAACAAGACGCTGCAATTTTAGTTCCAGGAGACATAATCAGCATCAAGCTTGGAGATATTATCCCGGCTGATGCACGCCTTCTAGAGGGTGATCCTCTAAGTGTTGATCAGTCTGCTTTAACAGGAGAGTCTCTTCCTGTGACAAGGGGCTCATCCGATGAGGTATTTTCTGGATCAACCGTTAAGAAGGGTGAGATTGAAGCCGTTGTGATAGCCACTGGTGTCCACACTTTCTTTGGTAAAGCCGCTCATCTAGTGGATAGCACCAACCAAGTTGGTCACTTCCAGAAAGTTCTTACAGCCATTGGTAACTTCTGCATATGCTCCATTGCTGTTGGGATAGTTATTGAGCTCATAGTCATGTACCCAATACAGCACCGCAAGTACAGAGATGGAATAGACAACCTTCTGGTTTTACTGATTGGAGGAATCCCAATCGCCATGCCTACTGTTTTGTCTGTGACTATGGCTATTGGGTCTCATAGGTTGTCTCAGCAAGGTGCAATCACTAAGAGGATGACAGCCATTGAGGAAATGGCAGGCATGGATGTTCTGTGCAGTGACAAAACTGGGACTCTCACGCTGAATAAGCTCAGTGTTGATAAGAACTTGATTGAGGTGTTTGCTAAGGGCGTGGAGAAGGACTATGTGATCCTTCTAGCAGCAAGGGCTTCCAGGACTGAGAATCAAGATGCTATTGATGCTGCCATTGTTGGGATGCTTGCTGATCCAAAGGAGGTACTTATATAATGAATGAGCAAAATTCTCTCTTTTGAGTATGTTTTGTTAGTGGTTTTGTTCTAAGTGTTTTGAGTTGGGCAGGCTCGAGCAGGAATCAGGGAGGTCCATTTTCTGCCGTTTAATCCTGTGGACAAGAGGACTGCTTTAACATACATTGATTCTGACGGAAATTGGCGTAGGTCTAGTAAAGGTGCTCCTGAGCAGGTAAACTCAATGAATGTTAATGTTTCATTTGGCAACATCATGTAATGAATACCAAGATGACTGAACTCAAGTATTTCCATATTTTTGCTTTTCTTATGTTTTCAGATTTTGAACCTCTGCAACAGCAAAGAGGATGTCAGGAAGAAGGTTCATGCAACTATTGACAAGTTTGCTGAGCGTGGACTTCGTTCTTTGGGAGTTGCAAGACAGGTTCGCTAAGTCATTATTAGTATTAATCCCTTTCTTTTTCCTTTTTAATTATATACTCTCCTACTTCAGTGAATGATGAATAGTAGTACCCTTCCTTATTGCTTCTTTGACGATATGTCTCTCTCCAGGAAGTGCCGGAGAAATCAAAAGATGCTGCTGGTGCACCATGGCAATTGGTTGGTCTGCTTCCTCTGTTTGATCCTCCAAGGCATGACAGTGCTGAGACCATCAAAAGAGCTCTTCACCTTGGTGTCAATGTTAAGATGATTACTGGTACTAAAGATTCAAAGGTCTTTTGTTTGCCGTTGTTTATATTATAACAAAAAAATTTTGTAGCTTATACTTGTGGCTCTCTTTTTCTGCAGGTGATCAACTTGCCATTGCCAAGGAAACCGGAAGAAGACTTGGAATGGGAACAAACATGTACCCATCTTCTTCATTGCTTGGTGGAGACAAAGATGCTTCTGTTTCAGCTCTTCCTGTTGATGAGCTGATCGAGAAGGCTGATGGATTTGCAGGAGTCTTCCCGGGTAGGTTGACTACAATAAATAACCGTATATTGATCATAAGCTGCTTTAAATCTTTTAACTAATGTCATGCAAGCATTTTGACCCTCGTTTGTGTGTTTGTAACGTGGCAGAGCACAAATATGAAATAGTGAAGAGGCTGCAAGATAGGAAGCATATATGTGGAATGACAGGAGATGGTGTGAATGATGCTCCTGCATTAAAGAGAGCAGATATTGGAATAGCTGTTGCTGATGCTACAGATGCTGCAAGGAGTGCTTCTGACATTGTCCTCACTGAACCTGGTTTGAGCGTCATTATCAGTGCAGTGCTTACCAGTAGGGCTATCTTCCAAAGGATGAAGAACTATACGGTTAAGGACTTTCTGCTGTCACTTCTATTTTATCTGCTATCTTAATATAATGGTTCTGACAGTTCCTTTTATTACTGAATTGACAGATATATGCTGTGTCAATCACCATTCGTATTGTGGTAAGTGCAGAATATATAATTTTACTCAATCTTTCTTCTTGTGATATAAAGAAAACATTGTAATTTATATGAATTATTATTTGGTTTTGGCAGTTTGGTTTCATGTTCATTGCGTTGATCTGGAAGTTTGATTTTGCACCCTTTATGGTTCTGATTATTGCCATACTAAATGATGGTAAAGATTCTTCAACCAGCACCTTGATATAATTAATGTACAAGACTGATCTAGAATTACTAAAATGATTTCTCTCACCTTCAAACCTTAAGGAACCATTATGACAATATCAAAGGATCGAGTGAAACCATCTCCAATGCCAGACAGTTGGAAACTGAAGGAGATATTTGCTACTGGTGTTGTTCTTGGAAGTTACATGGCACTAATGACAGTAGTATTTTTCTGGGCTATGAACGATACCGACTTCTTCTCAGTAATTACTTGAACTTTGTCCATTCACTCTTAGCTTAAATAGAACCACACATCCAATTTCTAAGAACTACATGTTTACAACTTTTACTTTTTCAGGACAAGTTTGGAGTGAGGTCTCTGAGACACAGACCTGAGGAAATGATGGCAGCCTTATACCTACAAGTCAGTATCATAAGCCAGGCTTTGATTTTTGTCACTAGGTCTCGTAGCTGGTCCTTTGTTGAAAGACCCGGTCTTCTGCTTCTCGGTGCTTTCATGATTGCTCAGCTAGTAAGCATTCATTTTTCTCTTCCCATTTTAATTTTGAAGCTTTGCAAGTGATGTGCAGTGTGTAATTATAAAGGTAAAATCATTTTATTGTGTAATTGACAGATAGCAACTTTTCTGGCCGTGTATGCTAATTGGGGATTTGCAAGAATTAAAGGGATGGGATGGGGTTGGGCTGGTGTAATCTGGCTGTACAGCCTTGTGACATATATCCCTCTTGATTTACTCAAATTTGCAATCCGCTATGTTCTGAGTGGGAAGGCTTGGGATAATCTCTTGGAGAACAAGGTAGCTTCTTTTTTGTTACCATTTTTTTCCCTCTTTCTGGTTTATTTCTTTGTTTTTGATGTAGTCCATAGTGTTCAAGATTCAAAGGTGTGGATGGTTTTAATAATTGCAGACTGCCTTCACCACAAAGAAAGATTATGGCAAAGAAGAGAGAGAAGCCCAGTGGGCAGCTGCACAGAGAACTCTGCATGGTCTTCAGCCACCAGAAACCACAAACCTTTTCAATGACAAGAGTAGCTACCGGGAACTTTCGGAGATTGCCGAGCAAGCCAAGCGACGTGCTGAGGTTGCAAGGTAACCCTATGACTTGTTTAGTGTTTATCATCAACCTTCTGCTTCAAAGGTTGTATATGTGAAGTTTCTTAAGAGATTTTCTTTTAACTGGATTTTGCAGGCTAAGGGAGCTTCACACTCTGAAGGGACATGTTGAGTCAGTGGTGAAGCTGAAGGGACTTGACATTGACACAATTCAACAGCATTACACTGTGTAAGAAGCTTGAAATTGGAAACCTCCCAGTGGAAACTCATCTGCTGCTGCTCTCCAACAACTAATATGACACTTATAATGACGAAGAAAGGCATGAGATAATCCATCTTTTAGATCAGAAGACAAGTTTTACCTTATTTTTTCTTTCTTTTTTGTTGTTGGGAAATCACTAGTGTGATCTAGTGGATAAATTTGGATAGTTTACAAGAGCTCCCCTTTCACTTCTGGTACCTAATAACACCATTGTTATGAAAGGGTTTTACTACCTACATCCCTCTTTCTGCTATGAAATACTAATGCTATTAAGGTGACATTGAATTTCCATGTTTCTGTTTTCTACTACTATTGGCCTTCTTATTTTTATTTTTTGGGCTTTTATTCGTCTATTTCCTCCACTAGTCCCAAAAGGAAGTTACAATTAATGGAAAAGCTTGCATTATAAGATGGAAGCACAATATTTCATGGGCTAAAAAATTAAACAAAATATATTTAAAAAGGAAGCGATCAAGTTGACTTAGTTGACCATTGTGCAATCACGCCTGATTTCACCCTGCTTTCCTGTTTTAACTCCTACCCTCCCTAGCTTTGTCATAGCAGTCACAAAAGCCCGTTCAAAAGCTGTGTTATTGGATGCAAACAAGTTCACTAGGTTTCTTGTTGTTGTATCAGTAAGCAAAGCTTGATCAGAATTGAAGAGTCCTTTTCCTTGCTGAAGATTAATGAAATACTGATTATCAAATGTGCCAGGTGTGGTAGGGTCCATGCCAATGGCGATTCTGGGGTCCACATTCTTTGGGCACATTTGCCTCAGCTGTTTTGCATAATCCAGATTAAGTGTTGGATCAATTCTGTTCCTGCTTTTGAATCTGTAAATGCGTCTTGAGAATTGGCTGCAGTGAGAGAACCCTATAGTATGTGCTCCTGAAATAGTTTTTTTCAGTTCAGATTGGAGTTTCTGGTAGCTAATTGTTGTAAATACTAAATAGTGTATATGATTGTGTCAAATAGAGTTTCATACTGCTTAGATCAAGGAAGAGACAGAGTATATAAGTTAAGATGTGAAAATAGGGTGTAACTAATTAGAGATAAAGATGAGTCTTCTGCACACAAATATAAGCCACCAATGGGTAATTGCAGTTAAAGACTGACATTTCCTCCCCTCTCACATGTGCATGTAGACAAGATGACGGGTCGTTTAAATCTGAGAAGCGCTGCTTCCTTATTTATTTAGAGATTTTTGAAATATCTCTTAAGAACAATGTCCTTTATGATACGACTCCAATTGGTTTAATACTATATTCTACATACTAATTCCCAACAATAGTACCCATTTCTTTTCATTACAAATGAAATACCTGATAAAGCAACAAGATCTGTAAGGGTGAGGCCATGTGAAGCAAACAGTGCTTTCAGCTGAGGCAATTGGAAATCAGGATGAGGAAGAAGGTGTCTCACACTGGCTTTTGTGGACATTCTGCCATCAAGCCTCCCCAACTCTACTTCATAAGATGGTCCTCCTGTCTGTAATCAAGAAAAATCATAAATGGACAATGTTATAGTCATCAAAAGACTTAAGTTGCAGTGAAAAAGGATCAGAAAGTAGAAGCAGTAATCCATATAGAACTTCTCTGGTTTCTTCATTTTTAATTTTTTAGCTAAATATCTTGCAAAGGGTATGCTTATTTACCAATGATATGACATCCCTAGTGGCCATTGCCAATATATCAGCACATGAAACCTTGTTTGTACAGCCAGGTACACTATCAACCGCAGCCTTGGCTTTGATCACTGTGTCAAAACCATCACCAGCTAGTGATAGATCGATAGGATTATCCTTTTCTGCAGTTCCATTTCTCTTAGCCAGAATCACAGAGGCATCACATCCCTATCCACACACAAAAAGGTTAAGCTTATAGGAAGCCAATTGCCATAATGGGTACATAGATTTATGGATGAAGAAGAAAAAAACAACATGAACTTTTTCTGACCCTAACAAAGCAATCATGGAAGAAAAGCCTAAGTGTAGCAGGTGCAGTGACAAATGTCTGCACGAACTTCCTTTCGACTGCAGCTCGAACGATTGACTCAACATTCGGGCATGAATTTCTGTAATAGTCCACACGAAGTTGGCTATAACTTGTAGCTATGAGCTGCAGAGAAAGCAGGCTACCAAGAAGGAAAATGAGGCTTCTTTTAGAACACATTCTGTTGTAGTTTTGTATTTAGGACTTCACCACTGGTTTACTGGTTGATTGCATCCTTATATAGTGAAAGGTGTAGTGAAACTGGAATAAAATTTTCAGGGAAGAATCTCAGAGGGCTGAGAACTTGGAAGAAACAAACCAAGAACTACATACCAAGAGGAATTGCTTTTAGCAAAAGTGTTTGAGTATTTTTAAAAATATCTGACAAAGCACTCACTGGTGTGATGACTATTAATTAGTGAGATGAAGTTGCAGATTGGTGGAGCTTCATCTTTATAGTAAGTGTATTCTAAAAATATATCAGTAAACACAGAAATTAGAGATATGGTCCCTTCTTCTGACTAAGCGTGGATAATTCTCATTTCTTTACTTGTTCTTTTTGTTGTTTTACGTCATTCAATTGCCATAAGATGTATCAGTGATAAATTTTATGTGTAAGCATGCTTAACTGCCACTTACTATATTTTAGCTTCATACTAAACTTTTGTCGTGCATAAAGAGCATATGACAGCCACTTCAGTGAATCATGCTCTACTTTTCAAGGTGTTTGCAGCACTTACTGATAGCTGATTGCAATATTAAATAGGTCAACCAATGGATGAATGACACTCCACTTTGTCACAAACACACACGTACTCTTAACACTTTCACTTACAGAAGTTGTAAATAATTTTAAAAAAAAATATTTTGCAAAAGCACCTTTTTCACTCCTAAACTTTATATTAATTTTCAATTTTATCCTCATAGTTTGTTTGCTGTCAATTTCATCTTCAAAATTTTACTGTTCAATTGATTTTATCAATTGTTTTAATTTTGTCAAATGACTTAAGGACAGATTCATTTGAATATATTCTTAAGAGAAATTTTTTATAGTGAATCTAAACATACATATTTGATATTACATTCAAACTTTGAGGACACATTTTACAGTAAATTTTAAAATTATGATCAAGATGTTAGAGTCTCAAGGCATTTGAGAGAGTTAGAGCAAAATATAAAATTGAAAAATATATTAAATTTTAGAGACAAAATTGACAACAAATAAACTTAAGAAACGAAATTAAAAATTGATATAAAATTTAAAGACAAAAATTTTATCTTTTTCTTTTCACAAGTATTTTTTTATGGATAAAACTTATATTAAGTTCCCTACATCTTGCTATCAAGTTCCACCAATCACAAGTCTTGATTACATTCTCTCTCGTCAATGATTGGTCATAAAAAAAGTGGTGTTTAATATTTTCTCTATCATGATTGATCATATATTTTTGTCACGTGTCAAATGTTGATTGGAGAACTTGATAACAAAAATATAGGAAACTTAATATAAGTTTTGCCTTTTGATTATAGTCATTCATGTTCGAGACATTGTGCATCTAATAAAAATTGGAACCTAGAAGATTAAGTAAGATTTAATACCATTTGGTATCTTGTGAATTTGCGCTCAACGTTTGGTTCAACTTGAGAATGTGACATGAAACGAAAAATCACATTTGATATCCTCCACGTAATATAGATATTTTTTTTTGAAAGGACGTAATATATATAATGATTAATGAATAGCATGGGTTGCTTTTAACGGGCTAGAAAAGTATAGCCCTCAATAATCGAGATTAATTCTGGCCTTATCTCAAGTTAAAGATTCCAGAGGAACTAATTATTAAGTAATAATGTCAATCTTTTCGCATTTTTTTTAAATTTCGAGATTACTTTTGGTTTCTATAAAATATTATACTCTGTTTGAACTGTGAAGTAATGTGGGGATATTTTTAAATAAATAACCCATTACGTTTGGCCTTCTTAAATAATTATACACCCACCTTCAACCTCTAGTTAATAGTCGAAAGTCGATAGTATAATTATTTTGCAACAAACTGAAACTGTGGAAGAAACCTTCAACTATTCGGGAATTACTTCATTTTAATACCAAAAAAGTGAGAGAAAGAGAACTTGTAGTATGAAAAGCAAATTATATTGATTGAGATATTAAACAGAGTTCTAGAAAAGATAAATAATAACAGTCTCAGATGCCTACATAGCTCTTCCGAACTAATGATACAACACATTATAATAGTTATTCAGAAATCATGAATGGTTTATGCCAAAAAGTTACACAAATAAACACATTTCAGACCCATTTTGACTGAAATAACTTACAGTCTGAGTATTTTTTTTTTCTGCTACTTGATACCTTCTATACCGAAGATTTGTACAGATCCAGACTCAAAGTAACAAGCTTTAGGAGTTTGTCCTTTGGTTATACATCTGCGGAATAGCATTAGGTAAATTTAAGACAATCTCGGCGTATGCTGCAAAGTGCAAACAAGATAATATCAGTTTAAGAACAAGAGCCAAAAAAAAAAGAAATGCTAATTACAGACCCAAAATTTGTTAAAGGCAATAGCACCGGGATGAGGTTCATCCTATTGACACAAATTGCAGTCAAAAGACATTAAGGGCTGTTTGATCCCATCTCTAGAAACAAGATTTTAAAAGTTAAAACTGTTTTGGGAGTTTAAGAAACATCTCTCCCTAGCTCTCTGACAACAATTGATTTTTTTGAATTTTAAAAACAAATAAAAAAATAGTGTTATCAAATAGATTTATCCATTTTTTTTTTTGTTTTTAAAAATAGAAAACTATTCTTAGAGAAGGGAATCAAACAAGCCCTAAGTTTTCATGAAATTGACCAACTTGGTTTCACCTTCTGGCAAACTCATGGTTCGTAATGCATCTTCGGCGTAGGTAAGGCGAATCGGAGAAGGATGACTTCCCAAATGTCCTTCTTCCTTCTTGTTCAAAGTTGTAGCAGAAGGGGTATTTTTCTTGGACTGCATTGACCATGCTAGTACTGTGATTCGAGTTGGAAGTACCGAAATGAGATCGGCATACCTAAGACTGACAGTTACCTTGCTGCAAAGATAAAATGAATTTTTTAAGCATAAATTTTCTATTCACAGTTTCTTAGCATCAGACCACAATAAGATACTGACCAGTCAAAATCGTCCAGTACAAATTCAACCATGTGGTAAGGAAGACTATGATACAACTCTCCAATTTGATTTCCATAAAGTTCCTTTATTAGCCGAACCTGCATAATTTTAGGAAATAAACAAAAACACGATATTTGTTTATAATATGTACAAAAGTGTTTTTTTTTATGTATCATAATTTTATTCACCATTATAAAACTCAGTAAAAGCAAGAAAACTGCTCAAATCAGAAGCCAAAACCAGGCAGCAACCAACTACTGTAAGAATTAGCCAAAGGAATAATCTGCTTTAACCTGATATTCCATTTAAATATTCTTTAATGAACAATATAAATATATTATTTCTCTGATAATTAATTAATCATATAATTTAATATGCATTCAAGAAGTGGAATTTTATTTCTTTTACAATATATATTGTTCCATCAATCAACTCATTTCTCCCTCCGCTGAGGATCTACATTCTACAACACATCAACAATTCAATTTTCTAGAAAATAAAGCAATATTCCAGAAGCTAAGTGTGTTTCTTTCATTGATGCAGAAGGTGGTGTTTTGAGACTCTAAACTACACTAGACTTGCATTTAGTGTCGTTAACCATTTGAATCCCAAAAAATAAAAAATACATGCTTGTGATACAGGTATGTACATATACTGATATACTTAGTTCATTATCTTTCAGACAGCTCCATTTTCCATTTAAAAAAATCTAACTTTAAATTATGGATAAACACTATATTAATCAACAACTTTCTAGAGGTACGGGACAGAGGTGTATCATTCTTCTTCTAGAAAACAGTTAAAAGAGTTCTCTCTTTAACAAAATGTATTGTTTTTCCTTTTATGGGATAGAAACACGCTCTGAATCTTTGACGTTATTTTCATATTTACTATATTCATTTCTTTAACAGCAAGCATGATTCTGAAAGTGTAGATTATCATGTGCTCAACATCTATGATCTAACAGAAAATTCATACTATGAAGACATGATATTCTAGTACTTGTACCAAAAATATCAAAAGTTTCTCTCCATGATCAAACAATAGATAGTAGAAACATTCATGGGCAATGTACCTGTTCCCGTCTATCTACATATGCTTGCAAAAGTTCTCCAACATGATCGATGAATGTCTGAAGGAAAATCATCAGAACCCATACTTAGAAGAGGATCTGAGATAAATACAGCAAATGTACGAAATTGAGTAATTGACCAACCATTGCATTGGATGAAAGGAGATCATTTTCTATATCTCGTATCGGCAGGAAAAATGGAACTGTGTGTTCAAGAACAGTCATCTTTTCAAGAAATGACTTGCTTTCAAGCACGCAATGGTACAACTCACATGGTTCTCCTGCCAACAATGAATAACCATAATATTATCGTCAACGCTTTAGAAAGACAGAAGGGAGAGCATAGGACAATGTAGAAAAATGCCATATCATGAATAAAACAAAATGACTGTAAGACTGTTGCCAGGTTCTGTATATGAGTTAATCAAGGACTCAAAAAAATTATTTAACTCTATGTTACCAGCAAAAGACGTCTCATATCGTATACCAATTCTTGCCCCTTCCAAACAGCAAATTACCTGCTACCAAAAACAAAACCAACATTAGAGGACAGACACACTGTAAATATTTTCATAGTAAAATGTAAATATCAACTGCAAATATGCCAAGTAAATTTCCTCATTCACACCAAAATTGACTTTAAGCAGTCATTGTCAAGGCATTGTGAACATTTCCGACATAAGTTGAGGTAAAAGGTAAGCCTCCCCATCCCCAGTTAACCCCATTCATGTCAATGAGGTCAACATCTCACATACATAATTCAACTCTTAACTCTTCACTCAAATATATCCTAGATATAACAATTTTTTTCACACACAACTTAGATGTACATACTAACTGATGACTTTCAAAATTTTTAAATCACATTCATGAAGAAATTCCAATCTTCTACCTTTCACCATCATATGATTTCTCTTTCAAACGGTACTGCCCAGCGTATATACATGTAAATGTAATGCATCACTCTCTACTACTACTAAAAATAAACTACAAAGGCATTCATAAGTTGCAATAGTCTCATGGAATGCTGCGTGATTCAAGCATGAACCACCAAATACAGCTTACCTTATTTCCAATTTTATAAGTAATTTTTGCCTGAGGGCTTGATAAATTGTTAGCATTCCCAGGCATTGCCTTCCTCTCTGCCTCCATATGCACCTGACAGAAACATATATGGTAAGTCAAGCATTTGATCATGCCCAAGAACCTTCAAACTCAATATCTATGGAGAGTACTGAAATGAAAGCGAGAAGTCAACAAGGCTGTACCCGCTCTCTTATTGTAGCTAATAGACCATCATTCCACTGTTCCCCATCTAAACATACCTCTACAAACAAAAAAGGAATAATATATTTTATTATTACAATAGAAAAACAGCAAATGGCTATGAATCATAAAACTACATACAGACTAAAGCAAATACAGAAACTAATGAACAAGATTAAATGCTAAGTAGTTCAGATAAGTATACCTAATCAAACAAACCTAGACTCACATCTTACAAATTTCTCCTGTTAAAGAATCTAACTGACGCCAAAGTCAAAATTACCTTCAGTCTGAGAAGCTCGTGCAGCTTCAAACTCTTTCTGTAGACGTTCATATATCATCTTGTCAGAATCCCTAAGAACCCAGAACATATCCAAATATCAACACTACGGCATATAACAACCAATGATCATTCCGAAATTATAGTATGCCCCCCTATATATAGATTTATGGACACAAGTATACTACATTATTTTATCAGTCAATGAGAAAAGATGAAAATCACCACACCAAGTGACCAGATAGACCTTGTTCAGACATGCAGGAGCTTCAAAAAAAGTAAAAATAATCTAAAATGCTGATAAAGAAATTAAAAAGGAAAGAATAGAAGTGATACTGTGTATTACATTGGAGAAATTCTTTGCAAAAAATTTTCCTTTGTAGGAAATACTAATCATAGTACTGAACAAGTGAATCATTAAGTCAATATATAGTCAACATATAAGCCTTGCTCCAATTTCACTCCTATCAAACAGAAACTTCATCAATTTCCAAAAACTGATCATGAATGTACTTGCAAAATAACCTTTGAATATGACACTCCTTCTTGGAAACTTCAAAAAGTATTTTCTAATCCTACTCAACCCCATGAAACAAAAAAGAAATTCAAAGCATGGAACACCACAAAGTTCAATCACAATATAACATGGTCAGGACAGCCTCAGGGTATATGGAGAGGCTATTGACCATTTATCTAAGATGGCCACTTCATCATAAGTTCTTATGATCCAGTAATCAACATCCATCCCTTACAATATGTACTCTGTAGTAATTCATTCACTGTAAACTACAAAGCAAACATATTTCTATAGACAACAATATGAAGTTCCAAGAAATGCAATGATAACTTTCCGAGGGTATATTGAACTTCAAAAAAAAACCAAATGCACCTCCAGGATCTTTGTACCTAGAAAGACGCTCAGTCAATTCTCCATGCCTTTTCAGCAAACTTGCAACTGTCATGAAAAGAATAAAAACGTGTAAATCCATGAGAAAATGAAAGAAACACTCAGAGAGATTATAAACTTACATCTAGCCCTTGTAGTCTCCAATTGAATGTCATCATCTTGCATAAAATTCTGGGGAAAAAAAATGAATCATGAAGTTTGCAAATGAAAAAAATATACATAGATAAGGAAGAAAGAGATATGTAATAGGAGGAAGAAAGAAACTTTTAAGTGAGAGTAAACTTACAAAAAAACAACTGCATTGTTAGGAAAAGACTAAGTTAACAATTGATCAAAAACTAAAGCAGACCTTTAACATAGAAGTAAAGTAAATACATTCTGCTCCTAAGTATGAAAAACAATGTAGACTTTCCATTTTCATTCAATTCAATGTCATACCTCTACTCTATACATAAAGCATTCAACACCACACCAAGAGGAAGCGAGAAATGGAAAGAACCATTGCAGCACAATAAATTCTCCACTCTCATTGTTCTTACGCATGATCAAACAAGCCCAGACTATAGACAAGAAGAACCATTTTAGGAAATTCGAAAAGAAATCATAATATTATCTTTAGGGCGTTCATCAAGGATTCCAGGTTAGCACTTGTGGAAGTGAGAACCATTTCCACTCCCCCCCACTGCATAAGGGTCCAGCAAGTTGTTGAATTTTACAGCTTGTTTCCACAAATTTGAATCATTAAATTTTATATGAAAACTAACAAAAACATAACCTAAAAGGGCCCGGTCTCTTTAGGAATATATTGTCATGGTTTCTACGTACACTGCGAATGGATGCCCTATTATGTGAAAAATGGTAATAAATGTCATAATTACATGTGACTACAAGCGAAATCGGATCCTCTAAATTGGGATCCTCTAGAGTTCTCTCTATTTAGAGAAATTTTGGCCGCCCGATTTTATCACCTTCATTAGGATCTTGACAGGGCGATTTAATGAAACGCGGCGTTTTAACTTTATCTGTGAGGCAAATTTAAATCCAGAGAACTGCACGGCGTCCTAAATGTAGAGGATCCGGATCCGACTACAAGCGTGTGAAAACCTAGACTTAATAATATCATAGCTTATCCTCCAGCTGGATGTTCTCCAGCCTTGCCTGGAGATATTTAAGTGGTCTTGAAATGCAAGGAAATCAACTCCATTTCAGAAAATCACCACGGGCTTTGTGGCTACATGTAGGAACTATAGTCTATAAAATTTGCTTAAAGAAGTAATACAAGTCAAATAAACATAAAAAACGGCTGCCCTTTTCTGGTTTTCCTTCCTCCAGCTAAAGTGATCAGCAGAAATTTGAAAGTACTACAAGCAGACCAGAATTAATATTTTTGGAAAAGAAAATCTGCAAAAGAAAAGAGAGTTACATCTTCCTCTACTTGATTGTTTGCGATATTACTCTTCTACCACGCAGGTCATCATCCCTCATGGCATTTAGAGAAACACGGAGATTTGTATCAATAAAACAGTATGTTAGGTTTGACGTTTATTGTGATAACTCCAGTTAATCAGTGTACGAAAGCATGCCTTAGAACTCACTACGGTCGATCAATCACATAATTTATCAGGTTCTACTTGTAATTACCTTCGATTATGTTACACTTCTGCACAATTATTTCATCAAAGACAAGAAAGTTCCCAAGTACTAGAATCCATAAATATCTGAGTGGGACAAACAAACTTTAAAATGGAAGTAAAAGAACGAACGGTTAAAAAGATAAACCTTGCGAGAGGAGTCGCCGGAAAAAGGGAATTTTCTCTGTCTCTTTCTCAGTGATTCTTCCATGTCGCTCTCCATCTCTCTGCGTTTCTAGGCTTCTAGTAAAGGATGAAGAACATGAATGAAACATATTAACATTAACATAACATATATACTTGTGTCAGTAACGGAAAAATAATTTTTTTCCAGAAAAAATTGTCAAAAACCTATTTTGGTCCCTAATTTTTTTTCCAAGTTCTGTTTTGGCCCCTAATATTTTTAATTCCATTTTGGTCCTTAATGCTTCCTAAAAGTTTCATTATTGGTCCTAATTATTGAATATGGTCATATTTCTTTCGTTTTAAACACAAATACGATTAAATTAGAGTTATGTGTTAAATTTGATGAATTCTTTCTTTGTTCAATTGGAGTCATCGGCAAACGATGTCAAATTGGACATGAAATCAGGCTCAAAAATGGATTGTTTGTTTCATGAATTTAGTTATATCTCTCTCATTTCAAATTCGAATACAACGAAATTGAAGCTACAAATTACTCTTGACGAGTGATTTGTCTTTCTCTATCCAGTTGGGATTATTAACAAACAAGGTCAAATAGTACTCCAAAAGTGAGATTGGTCAAAACACTAATATTAACTTTCCTATATGAGACTAAAAGTGCAAAAAAAAAAAATAGGGACCAAATTGAGACCTAAGCAAAAATATGGAACTAAAAGTACACTTTGACTTAAGATGAATAATAAAATCATAACTATCATTATATTTATTTTACATGTATGAAATTCATTATTCACAATTTTTATTACTATCATATCTCAAATATTTAGAGTGAAAGTAATAGAAAACTTTGTAATTCACCATATTCTTGCACATGATCCTCAATTCCTCATCAAGTTCAATTGTGTACTAGAGAACTCTAAAATGTGTTTTATTTTTATTTATTTAGTATTTTACTTATTACATACTTATTAAATGGTGAACTCTAAATTGTAGACTTCGAAATAATGTCGTTTGATGAAAAAAAGAGAACGAAGCATTATGGGTTATTGAGTCTAACTTATAGCGATCATTTATTAAAAAGCTCTAAGCCACAATGAATTTTGGGTTAGGTCTTCGGACCCATGAGAGCGAACCCAGTATTTCAAGATTATGGGTTTCGACGTCTTGCCACTCAGGATGAGGTTAATAGAGAAGCAATGATATAGAAGGAGCAATCCGAGATCCACATCTTCATGTTGAAGGAGAGAGCAGAGAAATTCAATAGGAGAGATATGGGTGTTAAATCCGAAGTTGAGGAATCCAAAATGAACAGCAAACTAGCCTTGAATGAAGCTCGTGAGTTAGAGAAAACATTCCCCAACTGTGATGGCGCAATGCCCTTTCGCCAGTAAGCCCTTCTTGATTGGCTTCTACTTTTTAGTATGTACTAGTTTTTTGGGTAATCGTGATTACACTGTTGAATTATTGATTCAAACTTAACTAGGATATATGGCTCATTCTTGTACAAATTTAGATTTATGTTCAAATTTTTCCTCATTTTTTAGCAATTTTTTTTAAAAAAGATTCTGAACAAGATTAAGTGTTGGATCAATTTTTTCAAAAGGTACTGGACAGCGTATTTACATGTAATGCATCGCTCTCTACTACTCATAGTTATTAAAACCGGACCGGCCGGTCCGACCGATTAAACCGGGATCGGCCATTAGGCCGGTCCGAGTCGTTTTAATAACCGGCCAAGCAAAGAACCGGGCTGAACTGGAGGGAACCGACAAAAAACCGGTGAAACCGACCTAAACCGGAGGCAAACCGGTTGAACCGGTCATGGTTTTTTTTCTTTTTTTTTTTGTCTTTTTTTATAATTATGGGTCAAATATTAGAAAATGTTGATTATGAACCAAAATTTGATAGAGAAAGTGATCATAAAATGTCACTTGATGATATTATATTGTTGAACATTATGAAAATTGATTATCTCTATATTAATTCATGTTAATTTATGAAAATTGTATTAATATATTAATGTTATAATTGTATTTTGTAACCTAATTATGAATATTTGAATTAAAATTTTATCATATATAGGTTTTTTTTATATTTTTAATTTATTTATTTATCAACGGTCCGAC
>QANZ01041646.1:56918-88017 GCA_003254925.1 Chamaecrista fasciculata
TAAAGACAATGTTCTTTTATTTTTTTGGACCAACAAAGACAATGCTTACTCCACCTAATATTACAAGAACCTAAACTAGCAAAACTTCATTTTAAGTCTATATATATAATATTGGTATTTTTTTATTTTTTATCTTTGTCTTTCCTACTTGTCCACTTCTTTTCTTCTTTTCTTTTGTTGATATAAAAGTATTTAGTTGAAGTCAATTCAATATTATTTAATTTTTTTAAAATAAAATTTTAATTGAAATTTAAAATTTAGGTCAAAGGTCAATAAGTAAACATCGAATGCACAATATATTCAAAATTCACACTAATATATTTTCATAAAATGTCATCAAATTTGTATGAATTTTCTAAAGATTGGACACTTGTGTGCTCAAACTCATAGTAATTAATTCCATTTGGATCTCTTTTTATGAGAAATTATAATTAATTTATTTATTTAATCGAACTAATTTTTATTATAAATCTCCATGACGGAGAAATAACCATAAAATTTAGTTGTTTCATTATTCTTGTATTTTTTTTTCAGCCTAAAAAAACACACTAGTTTCTTAGATGTTTTAAGGCCAAAATAATTTGAGGAGTACATGGACACGTTATATAAGGACCTCATTTTTACTAACTAATATATTAGAGACCATTTGGCATTTGATGAGGTTTAACTCAATTAATCATATATATATATATATATATCATTTAGAATCTCCAACATCTATTGTCAATATTTTTTTTCATGATAGTTAAATACCACATTAACATGTACCATTTGAAAGATTGAAGAGTTGAAGCCAACTTATTTTCATTTTATCAATGATGGCAAAATACAATATATAACAATCGACTCTGTATAAAACAAATATTCTGTACCCATATAAATTGCAATTCAGTTGACAATACAAGTTGAATATGTAAGAATGGTCCAAAATTAAATTTCAACATAATACATCTATAAAAAGGAATGAATTATAATTAATTATTAAATTGAATTAAATGATCACTAATAATAGAATTCGAATATCAATAGCAAAACCTTAATCAATATTGTTTCATCATTCCTTTTCTAAGATAAAAATGGGGGAAAATATATAGAAAATTGTTATAAATATGCAGAAGCTATTAAGCATGGACACTTCATTTTGAAGGTGTGTCATTGTGTATTCGAGGTGATTTTAACATGATAAACAATATAAAATAATGACACATATGATATATATTATGAATAAATATTATAATTTTTAAATTTTTCATCAAAATTTATAAATTTTTAATTATTTATATATATAAATATATGTCGTATCGTGTCACATAACTTGAAAAACTGAACGGTATATCCGTGTTTGTGTCTGTATCCATGATTCATATTGCAGCAGGCATAAGACACTATTTTTGTGGTTGGCATATATGATGCCTTAACAGTTCACGCATCATAATTGCCCATATAGGATTAGTCCACAGCTGGCCATTTCTTATTTATATGCTTATATAATACCTTATTTAAGAACTTTAAAATGTTTTATTTCTTAAAAAAGAATTTATAGTTTACAGTTCTAACTTCTAAGTTCTAACCACTCCACACGTCTCAATTCTAAAACATGCCTGCAACACCTTTGGATTGTGCGTAATTTTCGCTTAGTTTCAATCGTATATTTTAAAGCCTCCAAAAACCCTTATTCACACTTTTTTTTGGTTCTTTTTTTGGGATTAATTCTTTGCCAATCAATGAATCAATCTTTTCC
Source organism: Chamaecrista fasciculata (assembly GCA_003254925.1). Taxonomy (NCBI): domain Eukaryota; kingdom Viridiplantae; phylum Streptophyta; class Magnoliopsida; order Fabales; family Fabaceae; genus Chamaecrista; species Chamaecrista fasciculata. The sequence goes on from QANZ01041646.1 coordinate 58,660, forward strand.
TTTTCATCCCACTGTTCACACATTTTCATCTTCCTAAGCCATTTCATCTTATTTGTTACCATTTCCCACAAATTCATCAACTTTCTTTTATCAAGGTACGTTATCTGAACCTTCTCTGCTTTGGTTATTGTAAATTTACGCTTCCTCGATTTCTTTATTTATTTATTTTGTTCTCTTTTCTACATTGAGTTTTGAAGATCAAGTTCCTAAGTTTTGATTCATAAAAGATGTAGAAGACAATCATTGAGTCACATGTATGCATTTCTTTTTGCGTATTAAAGGGGAATATCTTGTACCCGAAAAAAGGGCATGAATTTTAGTATCTGAAAAGTATTATTGTGACAATCATAATCTTTCAGCCATTGGCTATTGCACTGTAATGCGTTTTTTTTTGGGGCTGAAATCATCTTCTCTTTCTTAGGTATGCATTTCTTTTCTTTTCTTTTTTCCTTTTTCTGGCGTGGATTAATTCCTGTAGGTATAGCACATTGTAATTTTGAATTCGTGGATGAATTCCCTGATTGTGTAATACCAAATTGGTTAGGTCATTAACAACATAAAACACTATGCGAATATGCAAAATGAACATGGATAGTGGATACAATTAGCAACATTGTATGACTGTTATTAATTCCTTGACTAGCAATTTAAACTAGGCCCATGAATACTGGGATTGAGAGTTTGAAAGTTCATCAATTGGCACCCAAAAGTGAGCGTATTTTCTTTCTTATCTTTTGATAATGTACACAGCAGATATTTGGAGAAAAATCCTTAGCTGAAACTCAGACAGCAAGTGAGACCTAGATATAAAGATAGATGGCAACGACAGCAAAAGTAAAAGCAAAACCAAAAGAGAGAAATAGTATTGGGAAGGATCAGAGGACCCCATCATCAATTTCTAACACCTACACACTCAAAAGTATCACAAAACCATCCACAAGAAGCTCTAATGATGAAAAGGCCACCACAAAGGTAACCCCATCAGAGAAACAAGTCCCAAACTATCTCAGGCCTACAATAAGCTCACGCCTTGTGACTCACCCTGATAAGGTTCAGAAGAATGATACTGCTCCTCAGAAGCCTACTCTTAACAGAAGATCTAATGAAAAGCTACCATCAACTTCCAGATTATCAGACAGAAAGGAACTCTCTAATTCAAGGACACAGAAACCCCATGGGTCCCCTGTCCCTTCTAATAAATCGCAGCTGCTGCTCCAATCTTCATCAACTCGTTCTCCAAATAAATCCAGTACCTCTCCCAAATCCATTTCAGACAAGATATTGAAGACACACACGCATGGAAAACCTCGCCCTCTAATGCCTTCAAAGAGTGTGAATTCAAAAAAGGGCAGCAAAACTACTGCTGCTCCTTCCTCTAAGAAGAGAGCTGGTGCTTCTGCTAACTTAACCAAAGCTCCAGAGAATGCTGATTCTACGGCGGAAACATCAAGAGTTGGGATATTAAAGGTGGAAGACGAGTTTGAAAATGCATCAGACATTTCACAGGTGGAATATGAGCTTCAGGAGTTTGAAAATGCATTTGAGGTTTCACAGGTGGAAGAATATGAACATCACTCGTTTGAAAATGCATCTGAGATTTCACAGGTGGAAGAGTATGAACATCACGAGTTTGAAAATGCATCTGAGATTTCACAAGTTGACAGTACTCAAGATGAGCACGTGCATCATCACAAACTTGAGGAGTCTGCCCAGCCTCACATTCAAGCTGATAACGAATCTGACCAGCCTCACATTCAGGCTGACAATGAGTCTGACCAGCCTCACATTCCAGCTGATAAAGAATCTGACCAGCCTCACATTCAGGCAGACAACGAGTCCGACCAGCCTCACATTCAAGCAGACAATGAGTCCCAACAGCCTCACATTCAAGCCGAGAATGAGTCTGACCACCCTTGCATTCAAGTTGATCATGTGTCAAACCAACCTTGCATTCAACCAGACAATGACTCTGACCAGACTCACATACAAGCTGATAATGATTCTGACCAGCTTCGCATTCAAGATGATGATGAGAGGGTCATCACTAGAGTGCCAGGAGAAAATGCAGTTCCAGTAACTGAGGTAGAAGAAAAAGGGGACACACAAGAAGATAAAACCAAGGAAGAGTATGGAGAGGACAAGAGTTCAAATGAAGGTCAAAGCAGTAATGGAACTCCCCCAACTGAAAGAGAAGTTGAGGCGAAAGAAAAGGAAGAAGAAGTTGGAACCATAGTAGATCCGAAGACTCAGAACAATACTGAAGAAAAGGCATTGGAAGATAATAATGGAGGTGAGAGAGAAATAATTGGAAATCATGAACATGTAACAGAAAGTGAAGTTGAAAAGATCAAGACAGAGACAACACTGCCAAAGCGACAAGCAGTGAAGGAGTCTCAGGCAAACAATGATGTGATTGAAGAGACTGCAAGCAAGCTGTTGGAAAAGAGGAAGAATAAGGTTCTAGCATTGGTTGGGGCATTCCAGAATGTCATTGACCATCAAACATCATCCAGATGAAGCAAGCCTCATATTTGACTTGAGAAAACTTCATCACAACAGATTATAATACATTTAAATACAGAAATAGAAGCGATCTTCACATCGGCAACCTTCTTATATGAGCTTGGAAGGAGGTTGCCTTGAAACTTTGTGAAATATTCCAGGCTAATTGATTTGTTCATTAATTTTCATCAATGCACAAATAATATGTAAAAACATTTTTTCTTATTTACGACTATATTGTTGTATTTATTATTTAGTCTTCAGTCAAATTAATATAGATAGTAGGATATCTAGGTACCTTGAATCCTTGATCACATAAATCACTGCCCTTTTTTTATTTGAACAAAATCACCACGTTTAGTTATCAAGAATAGATTGTTAATGAACTTACTCATCAGCAGCTCCATTTGAAATCTTTTTCACAAATAATAGCACCCAAAAAAAAACAAGCACTTCGCATCACAGTTTAAAATTTTCCTACCCATATAGAGGCACAGAGAAGGATAACATCAAGTATGGCATCACTTGCAAAGTTTCAACTTCTTAAAATATGAAGATACCATCGATTTGGGATACGGTTTTGTTGCAAGGCACGTTGGTATGTTTTCAGGTTGTTCAATCCACAGTTTGTGAGCAATGCCACCAGATGTGAGCTTCTCAGACAAGTTTAAGATTTGTGGTTCTCCCTTCACTTCAAGTGTAACCTACATTTAACGTATAATAAGTGAAGTGAGTGGGGAAAATTATAAAATAAACCCATATAGCCAAAACTATAGAAAATACATGCCCAATGCATAGACAGATTTCACGCAAGTCATAGTATTATTCTTGCAATCCCTTCTAACCAACGGAAAATTGTACCGAGTACATAATCATCAATACACTTATCTTTACCCTTAAGACAGATTGAGCTCTGCAGACCCCTCCTCCCTAAATCTTTGTAGCCATATAAAATAGAAAGAGATTCAAAAACAGAGACAACCATTACCTCAGTTTTGGTTATAAAATATACTATTACCTACAGTCAGTCTGTCACCCGTTCCTAATTGCTATGTTTTGGATCTTTGTTCACATTAATTACCAAAACACTAAATTTTTCTTTCTATAATATTTAGTTTCGATTCGTCTTCCATTAAAATGAATTGGGCATTATACAAATGTCAAAGCTAGGGCCAGTAAGGCAATGACAGAAACATATTATATGGCGGACTCGAACAGTGGACAGCACAGCACTCACCCACTTTGTGATTAGTCCCTAAAGCACACATTCATGAACCACTCATTTCCAGCTTCTAAGATGTTCAAATGCCTTCCAACATTTCCAGCATTCATCAAACTAACGAAAGAGGAGATTTGAAATTTAAGCAGACTCGCAAGCACGACAATTAAGTATCAGAAAATACAGTTTCCATTAACACATGATCTAATTCTACCTATCAGAACAAATATGAAAAAACCCTATACCTTGTGCATCGAATCCAGTTTTTGAGGGCTGCAATAATCGACAGTGTGAGGATCGTCTTTGTTGGACCAAACGGCGGACACAGAAGCATGGCAGCCTTGCGTAACCACACTTCCAAGGGGCCAAGTGTCGATGAGGTCTCGCCGGAGCACCACATACTGGACGAGAACATCGGCGATTTCCGGCTGCGATGTGTCATTTTGAGCGGGAAGAGTATTGGGATCGATGGGAGACACAGAAGCGGGTTGACTCATCGAGATTGAACTGAGTCGACTCGTTCGATTCCAGAGAGAAGCGTGTGTAACCCTCCTGATACCTGTGCTCGAGAAACCCAAGTTAGAAGCAGACGAGGGACTTAGGAGGAGACGACACGATGTGATGGTGCACGCCATGAAAAGTGAAAAAAAATGTAAGGACTAAAACACATTAGAGACTAATAAAATAGAATTTATTATTTAGAGTAAATTACACTTTGGTACCTTGTAGTTTGACCTCATTTTACTTTGGTACTCTGTGGTTTAAAACATGATACTTTGATGTCCTGAGGTATGTACTGTTAATACTTTGGTACCCTGAACAATTTTTTTGTTAGATTTAGATGGAATTTCACACTTGTATCTGACATGTCTCACTAAAACTCGATTTTCTCTAACTTTTAGCCAAAACAAAGATCAAATACAATCTAGATTTCAAAAAACACCTCTCAAATTTATCAGATTTTAGAGATGTTTTTCGAAATATAGATTGTGTTTAATCTTTGTTTTGACCAAAAGTTAGAAAATTTTGGTTTTAATGAGTCATGTGAGATGTACGTGCGATGCACATGCGAAATTTCGTCTAAATGTAACGGAAAAAATTGTTTAAGGTACCAAAGTGTTAACTGTACATACCTCAAGATACCAAAGTGTTACGTTTTAAATCACATGGTACCAAAGTAAAATGTGGTCAAACTATAGTGTACCAAAGTATAATTTACCTTTAAGTTTTAAGAACCAATATAACGTTTATAACTCTTAAAATTTTTAAATATAATAAAAATATAAATTTCTCATTATTTTATAATTTTAAATTTAAAAAATAATATTTCAATGCCTCTTAAAATATACAAAGTCACTAATTCATGAACCGAAGTGTATGAACAACCATAATAATATTGTTAATACATGAACCGAAGTCATTCATACTCACCTATTATTTAAAAATGATTAAGAGTGAGTGAAAATTACATGTCGGACGGGCTTTGAAGTTAATCAAAACGAAGATATTGAATTACATATATACCTTTCATTTTGAGAACTTATGAGTTATGAAATATACATATCTATATCTATATCTATATATATATATATATATTAAAAAACGAGATCATTATCTTCCACAATGATATTTTTATAAATACTTTTTTTAAAAAAATCCATATAAACCTTATAGCTGAGCTGAGCCCATCCAATATGGGCAATGTTCATTGGTTGGTGTCTTTTATTTTGTTGTTGGACAGCCCACTTGCCAATGATTTTTAATTTATTTATATATTTGATTTGATTGGAAAATGTACAATTTGGGCCATTTTATTGGTGGTGCTGTTTTATTATACAGTAGCATGTGAATGTGCTTGACAATGACAATTTTATCATGAAAAGAAAATTAAAAGCAGAGAGTACGTAGTAGGTGTTTGATTTTATCAAGCAATCAGAAAGTCAATGTTTTTCTTTACCTTAATATGAGATGCACTTCATTCATTAATGATCCATTGTTGTCATGGAATTCAGGTACGATAATACATAATGCATGAATGTACGATAGTTGGAAATTTGAAAAATGATTTTTCTTTAAAAAAAATTTGGTTTAAAGTTAGTTTATATTAAGATATGTTGGATGGATGTCTTTTGTTGGGGGTTGGATTCTCTCCCATTTAATCTCTCTACCTTTCTCTCCCTTTTAATTAACCTAAGCCATTAAATTTATCCATCGTTTCCTGGGAATGGATCCTCTCCTGTGGAATCTCTCTCCCTTTCTCTTCATTTTGTCCCATCCTAGCCATTAAATGCATCTAATGGCTTCAGCTTTGGCCACGTCACAAAAATGCAAGCACACAACTTAAAATAATTAAAATGATGAGTTTTGCTTTATTTTTTCACTAAACTCATGCATTTTGCATCCAAAAGCTTATTCTTCTTCAATTCTTCATTCTTGCAACTCTAATATTAGATCTTATTATAAAATTGTCCAGATTTCATATTGCTCAAGCATTAAGTTGATAATGTGTATTAACTTGCAAAATCATTAACTTAATAGTTTAATATTACTTTCTTAATCAAACTCCACTCATATATAATAAAAAGTTCAAAGAGTTATTTTAGTCCTAAATGTATGCCTTAATGTTTATTTTGGTCCTTTATATTTAGAAATGTTCAAATTGATTCTAAATGTTGGCAAAATATTTCATTTTAGTCTTAAACTATTGAATATATATGACCATATATATTTCTCTTACTTCAAGTTCAAATGTGATGAGTTTTGTGCTACGTATTGTTTTGAAATAGTATTTTTCTATCCAGTTGGGACTGTAAGCAAACAAGGTCAAATCAGTCTCGCCAATAGACCACTCGTTTTATAGTCAAACAAACTAAATTGATCAATACGTAGCACAACTAGATATGATCAATTTTGTTTATTTGACTATAAAATGAGTGGTCTACTTTCGAGACCAATTTGACCTTGTTTGTTGACGGTCCCAACTGGATAGAAAAAATATTATTTGAAAACAATACGTAGCACAGAACTCGTCACATTCGAACTTGAATTAAGATAAATATGTTAATATATATTCAATAGTTTATGACTAAAGTGAAATATTTTGCCAACATTTAGAATCAATTTGAACATTTTTAAATATAAAGGACCAAACTGAACATTAAGGTATACATTTAGGACTAAAATAACTCTTTAAACTTTTTATTATATATGAGTGGAGTTTGATTAAGAAAGTAATATTAAACTATTAAGTTAATGATTTTGCAAGTTAATACACATTATTAACTTAATGCTTGAGCAATATGAAATCTGGACAATTTTATAATAAGATCTAATATTAGAGTTGCAAGAATGAAGAATAGAAGAATAATAAGCTTTTGGATGCAAAATGCATGAGTTTAGTGAAAAATTAAAGCAAAACTCATCATTTTAATTATTTTAAGTTGTGTGCTTGCATTTTTTGGTGACGTGGCCAAAGCTGAAGCCATTAGATGCATTTAATGGCTAGGATGGGACAAAATGGAGAGAAAGGGAGAGAGATTCCACGGGAGAGGATCCATTCCCTCGTTGGCTTCTGCGTTTTCTCAAATCTTAATCCATCTCTACCTAAAATGAACCGTGGATCGTGGAAACGCGAAATCGGAAGTGGGTTTTGACGCGTCCATGGCTACAACCATTTCTTCGGTGAGATTCATGGTTACTTCGACTATTTTCATCTTTGCTTTTAAATCTCATTTTCTCCCACTTTTTTTGCTAAATCGATGTGAATTCAGTTTCTGTACTCCAAGCACATTCACATGGTGACTAGTTTGATATATTAAAAAGGCCTGAGCGAATTTGGTGTTTGGACTATTTCGTTTTTACTCTTTTTTTGATGTTTAAATTTGATAGGCTTAGTAGAAATATATATGATTCTGAATTCTGCACTGGTGTAGAAATAAAGTGGCACTTCTGAATTCTGCATTTTAGGCTCAGTAGTATCTATTGATGGTGATAGATATGGTTCAAGCAAACTTATTAGTTATGAATTATGACCTTGATTCATTTTCCTACCATGGTTCACTTGTTCCATTTTTGGCATGATACTATGACTTGTCCAAACCAGAGGTGAAGGCTCAGTACTCTGACCAATCATCACACTGATCTTGGATCTTCTACCCTTGATAAAAATTTAAGAAAGTCTTATTTGATTTATATAATACACTTCTCTGCACTATAATGATAATACAAACTTGATAATATAATACATTTGTAAATTTAACAGTATGCATGGGTTTAGTTTGAGGTTACCTTTTGGCATAAGATGAAATGAAATGACTTAATGTAGTGACCTGGGTTTGGGTAAGTTAACAAACTCAAACCAATGGAAGATAAATTTCATTTGGTTTCCTAATTTTCTTTCATCAGAATCTAGCTAATTTTAGGGAGTGGAGTTAAGAATGGTCTGCTATATAAACATCTATATAAATATTCATGTTGTTGTATAGTCTGCTATATAATATAGTGTATATATATTGTCACTCTTGCAATAATTAAATGTTGTGCTGTTTGGTTTGCTCATTGAAATGCAGCATATAATTATGCAGGGGGAATGCAATTGGTAACATTTTCCAAAGATGAAAGAGTAAAGAATGATGTATTCTCAAGTTCAAGTTCGAATGCTCCTAGATGCACAATAAATGACATGAATATGCAGAATTTGCAAGACTTGAACATACACAAGAAGGAGCTAAAGAATTAGGGATGCGAACATAGATATAGTTTTGTTGTTTATATATTCTTGATGTAGATAAAGAGGTAGATAGTTCTGGCAAAAAAAAAAAGAGAGGAGACTGAACTAATTGTACATGAGATATGATTATCAATAAAGTAAAGATGGTTTGTTCATCAGATTGTCTATTCTTTTCTCACTTGTCTGCTTTACTTTTCAAAAGCACAAGCAATCATACAAAAAAAAAATCTCCAAGTAAATGAAATAGCAAAAATATCCATCATAGCCCGTGACCACCACTGTTTGATTCTCCAATAAAGTTCAGTCCTTGAAGGAGATCATGAAAGTTCAATCCTTGATTAAGATCCTGAATAAATAAATAAATAAACTTAAGTATTGGACTTGTTGGTTGTATAAGCTTAAGTACTTCAATAATGTGAGAAAGAGAAAAGAAAGCAAAGTGCTGAATTATAAAGATACAATATGAAGAAATATGAAGAAGGCGAGAAAATAATTGCCAAAACGCTTCCTCTCCCTTTCGTGAGCAATACTGCAGTAGAGAAATAGAGAAGTCTGATTTTTTTTTTAATGAAATGGTGAGTTTAATGTAAAGAAGTGATGTGGCTTTCTTTAAACCATTGGATAAATTTAATGGCTTGGATTAATTAAAAGGGAGAGAAAGGTAAAATTATCCAACATTTTCTTCTTAATGTTCAGAACTTCATTTTGATTAAGGGCTACGCTATGAAAAGTTTTATAGCTAAAATTATCCAACATTTTCTCTCTCTCTCTCTCTTTTTTTTTTTTTTTTTTTTTTNTTTTTTTTTTTTTTTTTACTTTTTCTTGTTATTATTTTTTGGCTTAAGTGCAATTTTGGTCCCCTAACTTTCGCAAAGGTCTCAATTTGGTCCCCTAACTTTTTTTGTTGCAATTTTGGTCTCCTAACTTTTGAAAACGTCTCACTGTTGGTCCCAAGTGCACTTTTTCCATCCATTATCTGTCGTTAGTATCGATCTGACAGGCTGAGTTGGCTGATGACATGACAAATATGGGTGAAGTGGATTAAAAAAGGATCATTATGCGGATACGTTTTCATGACTTGGAAGTACACTTGGGACCAATAGTGAGATGTTTTCAAGAGTTAGGGGACCAAAATTGCAACAAAAAAAGTTAGGGGACCAAATTGAGACCTTTACGAAAGTTAGGGGACTAAAATTGCACTTAAGCCTTATTTTTTAATTTTAATTCATTCTTTGAAAATTTATGCCAAAATGTGAGGGAAAAAATCCATTGCTAAAACAATAGACCTTTCCCCATATATACCCTTTGATTAATCAAAACTTGATTTATACTGTGTATTTATATGATCAAAGAATCGAGAATAACTATGTGTTGGATGGATTAAAGTTGTTGACTTTACAACTATTAGTTGTTAATGTGTGTATTACTTTTCTTTAAAAAAAAAAATAGATAGTGAGTTTGCATATTTTTGTGAATCAACTTGTATATTACTATATTTACTTTAAAAAAAAAAGTGTGATTGATGTTAGTACAATTGGTTATAGGAGAATGCTTGATGCGTGACTCACCACGCCAAGCATCAAGGTCCACTTGCTCTCTAATCAAACTCATCTCATCAATGAAAAAGACTCATGATAGTACAAGCAATTCATTTCTTCTGTACGTTTAATGTATATACATTTGTTGTTCGGTCTCACATTTAATTAATGATGTTAGCAAGTCTTGTTGTCATAGAAACACATCATATCTCAAACTCATTCTCTCTTTTGATCTCTATTCCAATCCATTCCTCTTGAGTTTTTGAGTACCAAAAACCTGCTTTATGTATGATGATATAGCTAAAGCTAAACTTAAACTGTTTTTACTAGTAAAACTCAATAATACCCAACAAATATCACTAAAACGCATGTCGTTTTACCTATCCCATCCATGATCAAGATTCAAGAACACAAGAGTGAAGAACCAAAAAAGATATATCAAATAAATTAATCATAATTCGTGAGACTCCAATTTCCCACCTCTCTCTATATTATCATAATCTCTTTTTTCCCAATCAAAACAAATTTACAATCCAGCCCTTGTTTCTCCTTGTTTAACATACTTGTTAATGTTATGAGTTATATCTATGGCGTTGACTCAAACACCAAATTACCCACAGTCGCGGGTATGTTCTCCTGCATCGCAGCCTGAATAGAGTGACGGTGCTCCCCCTCATACGTCACTATTAGCATCGTCGGATCATCCATCGCCCTCTCCACGTGTTTCCTCGCCGGACATCCTCTTACTGTGCTGCACTTATAATACCCCCTGTAATGTAATGTCAACACACAACGTCAGCCGTCAGATCGCAATCATTCAACAACATTCACACTACATCATCCACCGTCCACGTGTCACTCACCTGGGATACGGTGACCCCTTGATCGGCTTCTGGCCATACTTCCTCCACGAGTACTCGTCCGCCGGAATATCCGCCACCTTCGAACTTATCGCCGGCACTCTCACCGTCTTCTTCACCCTATTTTTCCTGCAAAATTCATTAACACAACATAATTAATTAATACCAACAAATGTTTAATTTTGCATTTTAGCCAGCTACATCTTAACAAAAAAATCAGAAAACTATGGTTTAACAAAGAAAACATAATTAATTAATTAATTAATTAATTATAGAATGCGCCGTTGTTGCTAACTTAAGCTGTGTGTGGGGGTTTACACTTTACGAGGCAAGGTCAAATGGTCAACAGTCAATGGCAATAGCAGATAAATAAAGACAAAAGAGTTTCGATTTTGGAAAGTTTTGAATGAATCGCTCTTTTTTAATTTTTATCACAGCTTTTGCTATCGATTAAAGCAGCACGAAAACAGAACCCTATGTTGTGGCTTTTGTCCCGTCCCTTTCAATGCGAAAATTAACCCCCCACTACTACACAAATCGTTGACTCTGAGTCGTTACTATTTTTCACGGTTATTACTAACTCGACTCACTCGTTGACGAGTTAACTCGGAGTTAAGAATGAGTGAATGACATACCTTCTCTTAACGCAGTGGCACTTGCTGGAGCCGGAGACGTCGTCGGAGTGGTGGTGGTCGCGGTGGTCATGGCATCTTTTCTTGCCGTGCGGTCCCGTCGATAGAGGTGGTTTTCCGCCGGACGCCGCCGGAGTCAAGAAGATCGACGATCCCTGCTTGCCGTTCGAGACACTTCCGTCTCCGGTGATGGCAGAAGACATAAACGACGAGTTTGACGACACGCTGAAGGTCTCCTTCGAAAACTCCAGTTCTAGGGATTTAGTATTATTGGAGGTTAAGATGTTGTTAGGTTTTGTGAAATCGAGAGTCAAACTCTGCGGCGCGTGGTGTTGCACGCTCACCGGATTTACGAATGAAGGCGCGTGAGACAGATTCAGAGTCTGCGAGTGGGGAATGGAGAGGAAGGCGGTGGCGGAAGATGGCGGCGGCGGCGGCGAGGTTGAAGAAGAAGGAGAGGAAGATGGAGGAGAAGAGGAAGGAAGAGGTGCTCGCCTGAACCGGGCATGACCGGTCCGGTTCAGAAGATGAATGAGTTTTTTGAACTTGGAAACGGTTACATCAGTGAGGTCGGTGCAATCGATGTGATTAGGTTGATGAGAGAGAAGACGAATCATGTGTTCCATACCTTTCAAACTCTCCGATGCAGCTTCTTGTATTGCTTTGTGCTCATCCATTTTCGGGAAACCCATTAGTTCCACCGCCATTAAAGAGAGAAATAGGGAAAGAAAATCGAAAGCAAAAGAAACAGAAACTCAAACTGCCATGAAAAGCGAGAAGAAGAAGAAGAAGAAGAAGAAGAAGAAGAAGAAGAAGATTGAGATTTGAGAAGAGAAAAGAGTAAAGGGGATTGTGGGAAGAAGGGAGATATATTGTGTGTGAGAGTCACCGGATGACCGGGTGATACAAGAGAGAGAGACGTTTTTGGTCAAAATGGATTTTTTTAATCTGACGGCTGAGGTGATTTCTTGGAGTTCCAATATGTTTTTCTTTATTTATTTTGACACTCCGAAACTTGATGCTTAATATAATACTTTTTTAAAATCATCTTAACGCATGTTTTTTTTCTTGGTATTTTTATAATTATCTCTATAAATTGAGTCATTGAATAAATTGTGCCTCCTAGGAGATTTAGGATGATGGTCCTAAAGTGGAAACGAACAAATTTTTAGTGATGATTGTAGTGATTTACGTAATTAGAAATGTCTGCTCAACTTTTTAACTGTTTAATTTGAAAGGAAATTGAAATTTGTGTATAACTTTTTAAACTTTTTTACTATTATACAAATTCCAAAACAAACTTCTTTAAATTCAATTATCATCAAGGCAGTGGGGTGCATTCCATATTTTAGTTAGAATAAATACATTAGCAAAATTCTGTAAAGTTAGTTTATAATTAGATTTTTTTTTAAGTATTGATAAATTAAAATAAGGACAAGCTTACCTAGTTCAAAAAATGAGTTGCTAGAGCGATGCTTTAATGCTAAAGTACCTGCAAGAGACTTCACATGGGTGCCTTGCGAAGAATACTTCGACGCTCAAGTTAGTATATGAGTGATATGAGAGTGAGATAATTCAGAGATAGAGATTGTAGCTAACCTATAAATGGTTGGGTTGTATGGTATTTATAGAGCAGAGCGAAGGGAGGTAGCCAGCGCGCGGGGCGCACCACGTTGTAATCCACGATCTCAACTAGCGAGGGTGGTGGAGACCGGGAATTGCAGAGCAAGGCAATCGTGAGTGATTGCATGTTGTGAAGGGGCGCGCGCCACAAGACTGGAGATCGTGGATTTGACCAAGTCCGCGGCCGCCCCGAAGTGCGCGGTGAGGCACTTGACTGGTTCAAGGGCGCCTCGAAGAGTTCAGGGAGGATAAGAGGTTTGGTGCGAAGGCCGATTAGGTATAAGTCCAAATAGTTATGTATCAAGTATAATATCTTTAAATTTGAACTAAATCATATATATGAAAAAAAATTGATAAAAAAAAATCATCTCAATAATCTTTACATCTCGAAATAATGAGTCTCTAATAGTCAAATTATTTATCTTTTTTTAAATGGTAAATACATTATAGTTTTTGAATTTTTGAAAAACAATCAAAATCAATGTTGTTATAATTGGACGAGACGGTTCGACCAGTTCAACCGTCAACAAACTACTAGAACGAGCTGGTTCAATATAAAAATCAAATTAATAGTTAATTCGAATTGGATCGAATTTAATTGGCTATAACTGTTGAAGTAACGGTCCAATCGTCCACCAATTTTTTTTCAATAATTTCACATTTTAACTTTTAAATAAAAAATTAATAAAATCATATTTAAAACTCACTTAATTTATTTTATTATAAAAAAAAATGTTTGTTTTGCATAAAACTTATTATATTTAAAAACTTATCTAGCTATATATGTGTTATATTGTCTTTATTTTATGTCTTTGTATTATTTTCAAACGTACTCTATTTCAATTTAACAAAAAAAATAAAATTGTTGAATTATTAATTTTAATTGTATGTATATAATGCTTATATTNGAATCATTAATTTTAATTATGTATGTATATAATATTTATATTTTATGTTTTAAAAATGAATAATATTTATTATTTGTTACATTGTCTGAGATGATTTAATCAATTAAATCCATCAGACATAAATTGAACACTTGTCTAAATCCTTGAATATATTGATTCTAGTAACATACATTTGTTTAAATCTTTAAATATTTTGATCCTAATAACATTGGTTTGCCACATTTAAAGTGTTTTCATGTGATAATGTTGTAGTAAGTGTAGGGTTTATGGCAATGTAAGTAGTAGTAATAAGATCAAGAAATAATGATTAAGCCAATAAAGCATGTGATCATATAAACATATATAATAATATTAATTAGTCGATAAAGTTAAGATTAGATAATTTTGTACAAACAAAATACAATTTTTAGAGCTCGTTAACTTGAGGCACATTAGGCTCTCTCATGTGCTAAAGGAGGGGAATGTTCTTGACGATAGGATAACTAGTTATGTAGTACAAAATTGTGCTGATTTTGTCATTTTGGATAACATGTGTTTTTTCTTATTCCTTTTTTCGCTGATTTGTCGGGTGTTGTTCACCCTTGTTGTTAAGGGAAATGATTTGTATTTCTAGACCCTATTTGTTATTTAATATAATTCTCCTTTCATGAAAAAAAAAAAAGTATAATTGTTGAATTTTGAAATATTCCTCTTTATCACCACTATAATTCTAACAAATGGTTCGTGATTAATGCAGCATCAAAGGCATGGATTCTGGGTTAAATGAGAATGGATTCTGTAAAGGTTGACTTGAATTATTTTTTCCTCATCATTCATCTAACAAATGTATCATATTCTACGGTTGAATTGAATAAATGATCGATAAATGTGATTGTCTTCTACAGTTGAATTGAATAAATGATCGATAAATGTGATTGTCGGTTGCTTCTTGTTCTGATCGATAAATGTGGTCACAAAGTTTTTAAACTCGGCATCCTGGTACACCTATTTTTGTAATAAAAATAAATTAAACATGTTTATATATAAATGATGTTGAGCTTAATGAATTATTATTATGAAATTTATCTTATTAACATATAAATATTATTTATATTAATATGTATAAGTTAAAAATTCAAAAATATATAAAGTAAAATAAAAACTATAGATACAACATTTATTTTTTAAAAACTCAAGAGATTCAATCCGGTCTGATAACTTGATGAATCTGACCCAACTCAAATTAAATTTTATCCAATCGAGTCTTGAGATATATACGGATTCAGCCTAGCTCAACTTACATTTTAATTTATCAAGTTTAATGCTGCATCAAAAGCATGGATTCTGAGTTAAATGAGAATGTATTCTGTAAAGGTTGACTTGAATTATTTTTTTCTCATCATTCATCTAATAAATGTATCATATTCTACGGTTTAATTGAATAAATGATCGATAAATGTGATTGTCGGTTGAATAAACTCTTATTATTTTTTCTTTCAGATAAAAATTGAAAAATAATAATATAAGAAAAATGTGCAGTCATAATAAGTGAAAAAAATCGTTTTTAGGAAAATTGAGTTGGCATAAAATTTGCATTTCCTCGTCTATTTACCGGATGAAGACATGATTGTTTTATCTACAACATTAAAATTTCATAACCCATTAAAATTAATGGGTTGATAATTCATTTCCCGAATTGGCACATAATTGACAGAATCCAACAAAAGATAAAAGCATGCCAAAGTTTACAAAACAAATGTACGAGGTAGGAGCTAGGCAGAATTAGCGAAGACTTTGGTGAGCCACAAAGAACAGTTCCGTGAAACACGAACCTTGTAGCATGTGAATGGTCAACATTAATTCAACATTAATAGCAGTAATCTAATCTATGTATCTTACTATCTTTGATTGTCTTTATAAATTGAAACCATAGTAAGGACTCTTGACTTTTGGTCATTTAATTTTCCCTTTCTTTCGAACTCTTCCACGGCCTTATTCACAGGGCCAAACGGAGGAGTTCTTTTGCTTTTCCAACCAACCAAAAATAAAAACAAAACAAAAACAAGAAGAAGAAGAAGAAGAAAAGAAAGGGAAAATTTGATACTTTGATTACAACAAGGTAGTTCTCTCCTTTGACGACCGATCTTGATCGGTCGTCGTTGTCGCCTTTCATTATGGCTTCGGACATCTCTTTTGAAGACCTCAGAAATCAGAATGTGGACCTTGTAAGAATTGTTTGATGTATATATAATTAGCTATAGACTCACATTTGTTAATGTGATAATAACAAAGATGTGAAATTGTGTGGTTGTGCAGGAAAAAATTCCAGTTGAGGAAGTGTTTAAGCAGTTAAAATGTTCAGAAAAAGGTCTAACTACATCAGAAGGACAGAATAGGCTTCAAATATTTGGTCTAAATAAGCTAGAGGAAAAGAAGGACAGCAAGTTCCTAAAATTTTTGGGTTTTATGTGGAATCCATTATCATGGGTTATGGAGGCAGCTGCTGTTATGGCCATTATATTGGCCAATGGAGGGGTAAAAATAATTATACATAAATGTCTCATCTTTGTGTTTTGAGGTAATCAAATAATAAATATTGCTAAAACTTTTCATCCTATTTTGACAAGAACTTTTCAAATTATTATACAGGGCAAGCCACCAGATTGGCCAGATTTCCTTGGTATAGTCATCTTGCTTTTTATCAATTCAACCATTAGTTTTATTGAAGAAAACAGTGCCGATAATGCTGCAGCTGCTTTGATGGCTGGCCTTGCACCCAAAACTAAGGTAACATTGATTTTTTCATACATACATCTTATAAAGAGTGAACAAACAATTCGATCCCCGAAAAATTGAAATACACAATTTAATTATCTGAAAAAACTAAATGATATACTTGTTACTAGTCCCTGAAATAATCAAACTGTATACTTGTTAGTCTTTTTACAGATAAGGTTCAAACACAACCATTAATATGTTATGAATTTGCAGGTGTTGAGGGATGGACAATGGAGTGAGCAGGAAGCAGCAATTTTGGTACCAGGAGATATTATCAGCATCAAGTTAGGAGATATTATCCCAGCAGATTCAAGACTTTTACAGGGAGATCCCTTAAAAATTGATCAATCTGCCCTCACTGGTGAATCCTTGCCTGTGGTTAAGCACCCGGGTTCCTCGGTCTTCTCCGGTTCCACTTGCAAACAAGGTGAAATTGAGGCCGTTGTAATCGCCACCGGTGTCAATACCTTCTTCGGTAAGGCTGCACATCTTGTGGATAGCACCAACAACGTTGGTCATTTCCAGAAGGTAAGTATTTCAATTATTCAAAGACTAATTATTAATACTTGTTCGACAAGAAAAGATTAAGCGAATGTCCCAAATCTTTTAACATTTGTTTGGGTTTTGATTACTAGGTTTTGACATCGATTGGGAACTTTTGTATATGCTCGATCGCGATCGGAATGATTATTGAGGTCATTGTGATGTTCCCAATTCAACATAGAGCATACAGAGATGGTATTGATGATTTGTTGGTTCTTCTCATTGGAGGTATTCCAATTGCCATGCCCACAGTGTTGTCTGTAACCATGGCTATTGGCTCGCACAAGTTGTCTCAGCAAGGCGCCATCACTAAGAGGATGACAGCCATTGAAGAAATGGCTGGCATGGATGTTCTCTGTAGTGACAAGACAGGAACTCTCACCCTTAACAAGCTTACTGTGGACAAAGCCTTGATTGAGGTAATTACTACTTTTGGTGACCATTAAAACTCATGTAAAAATTAATTAATGAACTAATCATCTACCATAATGTTCTATGAATGCAGGTTTTCCCTCCTGGTGTGGACAAGGATACCCTAGTCTTACATGCTGCCATGGCTTCTAGGACTGAAAACCAAGATGCCATTGATGCATGCATTGTTGGAATGTTACAAGACCCCAAAGAGGTACTAATGATTTGTACATTAAGTGTGTTGTACTAAATGTTTGGTCGAAGTATAAATTTGGTTTTATATCTTTTGCTCAGTTCTCAATTTGATCCATTATCTTTTTTTGTTGTACTTTTGCTCCCATATCTTTGCAAAAGGTCCCAATTTGGTCCATATCATTTTTGATCCTATATCTTTTGGTCAAGTTGTATAATTGGTCCCATATTTTTGCAAAAGGATCAACCGTTAGTATATACTTTTGCAAAGATATGAAGCCACTTATGTACCTGACTTAAAAATATAAGACCAATTCTGCAATTGACTCCAAGATATGAGACTAAATCTGTAACAAAAAAGATATGAGACCAAATTTGCACTTTGACCTAAGGGGGCATTTGGTACACGGATTATTTTTTCAATGCCGGGAATCACATTCCCAGGAATAAGATTCCCAGGATTATAAGAATGTCTGTTTGGATGAGTTAAAATAATCCTAGGATTATTTTGCAATATTCCCAGGAATGTTACAATCTTATGTTTGGTTCAACTTTGATATTCCTGGGAATGTTTAATACTTTTACAAATATGCTCTTGACTTTTTATTCTCAACCAACCAATAGTTTATCAAATGTAGAAATTCTTCAAAAAAAATTCATGAGAAAAATACTATATCATAAAGAAATAATTATATCATAATTAAAATTTTTAAATAACATTAATAGATTCATGAGAAAAATACTATTTCATAACACAATGTCCATAATTCTCAAGATAATAAAATTGTCTAAAAAAGTCTCACTCAACAAAGAGTTGTAAAATGACAAAAATGAAAAGTGACCGGGGTTTGTAGAGAAATAATTAATTAATTAGAGGAAATTTATTAGGGGTAATAAAGTAATTTTGGATGGAAAAAATAATCCCATGTCATGGGATTAGACTAATCCCACCCCTTAGGGTGGGATTAGAAAATAGCTATTTTAGGAAATTATCCTATTCCTGGGAATACAATATTCTCGGGACTAATTTTCCAATCCGGTACCAAACGCGAGATTACTCTAGTCCGGAGCTCATAATCCCGGGACTATTTTTTCAATCCGTGTACCAGACGCCTCCTAAATGTTTTGACAAAGGTTATGTATACTATATGTGTACTTAATCTGTGTGTGATGAAATTGTAGGCAAGAGCAGGAATTAGTGAGGTCCATTTCTTGCCTTTCAATCCTGTGGAGAAGCGCACTGCTATTACCTACATTGATAAACAAGGAAACTGGCACAGAAGTAGCAAGGGTGCTCCTGACCAAGTAATTAAATAAGAAATTCACTTTCATGCATCTTTTTCTTCCTTTTAATATCAAAATGACACTACATGATTGCTATCTATGATATCAGATGATCGAGCTCTGTGATCTAAAGGGAGAGACTTACAAAAGGGCACATGACATCATAGCATCATATGCTGATCGTGGTCTTCGAGCTTTGGGCGTTGCTCGCCAGGTGAATGAGGGTCTTACATATCATACATAATGAACTCATCATGAACAACTAATCAAAATGAGAATGATTTGGGATAATAAAACTCAGGTCAAGTAGTCATTTGTTTGACTATTGACTTTAATGTTGTTGTGTTGTTTTGATAGAATGTTCCAGAAAAGAGTAAGGAGAGTGAAGGAGATGCATGGGAGTTCTTAGGTCTGTTGCCATTATTTGACCCTCCAAGGCATGATAGTGCAGAGACTATTAGGCGTGCTCTTGAACTTGGTGTTAGTGTTAAGATGATCACTGGTGACCAACTTGCCATTGGCAAAGAAACTGGTCGCAGGCTTGGAATGGGCACTAACATGTATCCTTCCTCTTCACTCCTTGATGGTGGCCAATCTAATGCTTCCTTCTCCATTGACGATCTCATTGAACAGGCCGATGGATTTGCAGGAGTTTTCCCAGGTAAACACAAAATAGAATTCAAGGTAAATATTAAACACAAATTCACAATTCAAATTGTCATTGATTGATAAACAGAACACAAGTATGAGATCGTGAAGAGGCTACAAGAAAGAAAACACATATGTGGAATGACAGGAGATGGTGTGAATGATGCACCAGCACTTAAGAGAGCAGACATTGGAATTGCAGTAGATGATGCAACAGATGCTGCTAGGAGTGCTTCAGACATAGTTTTGACAAAGCCAGGACTTAGTGTGATTATAAGTGCAGTTTTAACAAGTAGAGCCATCTTCCAGAGAATGAAGAATTACACAATTTATGCTGTTTCACTCACAATTCGTATTGTGTTTGGATTCATGCTTGTTGCTTTGATATGGAAGTTTGATTTCTCACCTTTCATGGTGTTAATCATTGCCATCTTGAATGATGGTACCATTATGACCATATCAAAGGACAGAGTGAAGCCTTCTCCTTTGCCTGATTCATGGAAGCTTAGAGAAATCTTTGCCACTGGTGTTGTTCTTGGAGCTTACATGGCTGTCATGACTGTTGTCTTCTTTTATCTTGTTCATGACACTGATTTCTTCACTGTGAGTATTCTAAATATTAACATACGGATCATTTTCTCAAAAAAAAAAGTTTAAGTAGTCATTTTTTGTCCTCAATCTATAGGATCAATTTCATTTTGGTTTTAAAATTAGTTTTTTTTTTTGTATTAGTTCTCGGTGATCAATTTCTTTTATTGTGTAATTTTTTCGGTCCTTGAAAGATCACCGAGTTAATAAGTCGGTCCCTGAAAGATTGAAATACAGAGTTTAATTCCTATAAGAGTAAACCAATATACTCTTTAGTTCTTGAGAAATTAAAACAATATACTATTTAGTCCATAAAAAGAACTAATAAGTATACTTCTTTAATCTTTTAAGGATTAAACTGTAAATTTTTCAAGTTGTTAGTTTAACCATCTTTGGAGACCGAATTGTTAGATCTTGATGATCTTTCTGAAACCGAATTGTTAATTTAGTGAAAAAGAAAAAAAGAAAAGATAGGTGTATTATCAAGAAAATTAATGTTGATGTTGTTTGTTTGTGTACCTTTTTCAGCATATTTTTGGCGTGAAGTCAATTGCAGGCAATGAGGATCAACTTACCGCAGCTCTATACCTGCAAGTGAGTATCATCAGTCAAGCACTCATATTTGTGACCAGATCAAGGAGTTGGTCATATCTTGAATGCCCTTCTCCCATGCTTCTTTTAGCTTTCGCCATTGCTCAAATGGTCAGTCTTACTTCAATTCAATTCAATTTTCTTATATATTATGCCATCAAACTCAACCTTTTCTTTTCTTTTTATTGCTCTGTGTGTGACTGATATAATGAATATATATATATTTTTATATATTTGGTGAAGCTTGCCACTATCATTGCTGTATATGCAAATTGGGACTTTTGCGGAATTGAAGGAATAGGATGGGAGTGGTCTGGTGCAATATGGGTCTACAGTCTTATCACATACATCCCTCTTGATATTCTCAAGTTCTCAATCCGCTGGTATCTCACTGGTTCTGCCTCGGACGACGTGCCCGAAATCATGGTATAATTCCGTCCTTAAAAAATCATTGAGTTGATAATTTAATCTCTTAAAAATTAAAATACATAATATAGTCATCGAAAGTTATATTCTTTTCAGTTTCTTTGGAAACTAAAGAGTATGTTATTTAGATCTTTTAAAGATTAAATTATACGGTAAATTGTTCAGGGTACCAAAAGGACAACGGTGAAAATCTCATAATACCAAAGTGTCATGTTTTAAATTACAAGGTACCAAAATGAAATGGGGTTAAACCACAGTGTACCAAAGTGTAATTTATCATAAATTATATATATTTCAATTTTTTGGGACCAAATTGTTCATTTAATCTAATTTATTTACTTATTTAATTGTTCTTGTCAAAAACTTTCTTTGGTACTTCATCTTATTAATGAGTATATATATGTGTGTGTATGCATGGCTTTCAGAGTCCTGATAACAACAAGACCTATCATCACGAAGAAGAGATGGTGCTTGTTTGAGAGGCTTTGGGCAATTTAGGCAGAGATGTTTATTATATCAGAATGTCATGTTTCCAATTACATGAAGAATTGATGGATTTCGACTAGAATTTATTTACTTACATTTTTACTGGTAAAGGAAATATTTTTTTGACCAATATTGGTGAAGGAAATGATTGAGGGAGTTTGATCATTAGTCAGATTCTTCTGTCTCTTTCTCTTTATTATTTTTTTTTTCTTGTTAAAATGTATTTAAGATTCTTCAATTTTTAAAATTTTGATAGATAGATCCCCTAAATTTTTAAATAAACTGACCAACATCTCCATCATTCCTTTTAGTTTGCTCAGCCCTACTTAAATGTTGAAAATTATTATGAATATATGTGTGTGCCAAATCAAGTTTCACATTATCTACATCAAAAAAAGAGTTAAGAGTATATATATTAAGTTATAAAAATGTTATATAACTAAATGTAGATATAAATATGAGTCTCACACATACAAGTATAAGCCACCAATAAAAAATTGGAGCTAAAAATTGGTGGTTTCCTCATGCGTGTAAAGACAAGAAGTCCGATTATTTTACAAAAATTAATTTTAATTTTTTATTTTGAAACCTTGCTCTTCAAACAAGAAAAATTTGTTTAATCTTGAGGAGTACTAATTCTTAATTTCAGAAGACTTGTATAATATCTCTTAAAAGCAGTGTTTTTGTCATACATAACATAATCAAACTAATTATAATCTATATCTATATACAATTTCTCAACATTAACATCGAGCTTCTTCATTTTCTGCCCCTCATTTGTCTTCTCTTAATCATCTTCTCTTTGTCTTTTCAACTAGAGCTTTTTGACAAAGAACCAAAATGTATTTCTTCAACCTCGATGAAAAAGGGTAGTTTACCCTTGAAACTTGTTTACTAGCTCGATAAAACTTGATCACAAACAGAGAATACTGGCATGCATTTCAAAAATAAAATTCAGTATAAATATTTTATTACATGTAAAACATTGATCATTTCATGATTTCATCCTATAGTTTATTATTATTTTTAACTTAGTTCCCTATAATTTATTTTTTAAAAGTTAACCCCTTAACACAGTAAAATACTATCTAGAGTTAACTAAACTAATAAACTATTATATAAAAATAAAGTTACAATTTTTAAGCTTTAATGATAAGGAATTAATATTTTAAATATTCACAAAAAAACATTTATTTTTTTGATAGCACAAAACATAATTATTTTAATACTAGAAAAAATTACAATTATTTTGATCTAAGGAGAGCAAATAATAAATTAACTCGTAGATACATCAAATGTAAGTTTATAACAAAATATCACGCAGTTAGATTTTTTTTTTTTGCCTAAAATACTCATATATTGAAACAAAATAAAGCAACAAGAACACCAAAATTCTTAACATATACCCTCATTAGCTGGCATCAAAAGCTAAAATAGAAATTAAAAAAGATGGGGATTAACAACCCACCCCAAAGGACCCATCTTCAATTCTACATATTTGGCAAACCAATGAGCTACTAAATTAGTTGTCCTAGGAATCCAAGAAACAGAAAAATCCGAGATCAAAACAGAAAGCGAAATAATATCCTCGATAATCAGGGCAGCAAAAGAGGCTTTTAACCACCACATTAACCAAAGATAAACTATCAGACTCAAAATAGCAATTAGACAACTCCAAGGCATTTGCAATCTCCATACCTTTTTTTAAAGCCAACGCTTCTGTCATGAAGAAGGATGAAGCACTAACTTTCAAAGCAAAACCATCAAGCATTTTCCCAAAGCTATCTCTTAAAGATTACACCAATACCAGCCTTACTTTTATTTGCATATGCTCCATCCACGTTGATCTTTACATCAAAGCACAAAAGAGCAACCCAAGAAACTTTATTTGCATTGTCATCCTCTTTTGAAGTCCTTCGATAGCATTCCAGCCATTAGCCTCCAAAAACTCATCTAAATCCCTAGCAGCAAGGTTAGCAATAGAAATAGAAAGGAAAACTTGGTTGTCAAAAACAAAAAAAACACTTAGCTTTCCAAATATGCCAACACATACAACTCATAAAGACTTTGAAAAAAAATCAGAAATCAAGGGCATCCAGCTTAAGAGGATCAGTTAGATTTGAATGGGCTAAAGAGTGTGACATTTTTTTCAATTCAAACTTGATTGTGTAAACTCAACCTCGAATCCTCAATGACGTTGGATTATGGTCAGTCAAGTTTAAAAATTATTTCTTAAAAATTATAATAAAATGAATGAAAATAAAATTAATAATAGAATAATATAATTCATAAAAAAAACAAAAAATTAAACATTAAAGTACTTTTAAAAGTGGAGAAACACAATTAAATATTATATACTTCATAATATATCATCGCATTAAGTACTAATTATTGTCAAATTTTAAACATTAGGGGGTTCTGTGCACAATAGGCAAAGTTTAACGGGGTTATTTACACTTTGGCCTGATATTATACGGTGCATGTACTTATTTATTATATATAATATATTAATATGTATAATATAATATAACACCCATTATTAATACCCTTAATTGCTTTTCACTAATTACACTAGTATATAATCTTTCGTCGTAATTTTTCACTTCGCGAAAGGAAAGTTAATAACTTTGAAAAACTAAACACAATAACAAAAATTGATCTAATCAAATTAAATTAGATCGAATTAATCCGTCCGACATGACTAAACCACTTTGTGTATTCTCACAAATCATAACTTGCCACAACCAGTTAAAGAAACCCAATGGAGTTCGAGTACAGATTCAAATGAGTAAGAGGTTATGCTCACTCCCTGATTGAAATGATTCGTATCTACGCAACAAAGTTTCTTTAAATTTTTAACTGAAATCATAGTCCTTTAGCAAGTTAAATTATGTTGCTAAACTTTATAAACAGAAAAGATAACATGCCCTGATGAAAATTGCACATTGGGTGGCAGGAAAGAGTCACAATAAATTGAATTAACAAAAACTAATCCAGACGTATACATTACACTTCGTACAACCATACATGATACATGTAATTAGCATGATGAGGATGCACCAGATTTGGTGTTCCGACCAAGACCAAGACCTAAGCCCAAAGGAATACTCTCATTTTTTGTTTTGCCATGGTTACTATTATTATGGCTAGAATGCAAGGAATGAGCATGACCATTGCCATGACCATGACCATGACCATGACCATGAGAATGACGTGTACTAGAGTTGGTGCTGCTAGAATTCACATTAATAACAACATGGTTATTGCACCTTGCACCATGAGCATGTGTGTCTCCATTTGCTAAGTTTGAGTTCCTCGCCATGTTCATCATTCCTATACCATCAGAATTTACCGATTCTTCAGCACACACCACATCTTCATTGTATCCATTGATCAAGAAGTCTGTACAATTCTTCTTGACCCCTTGATCATATGGATTTCTGAATCTACCAGCTGCACCTCTAAGGTAGCTATATCGCATTGTATTTGCCATTTCATTTGTTGTAATATTTCGTGCTATCTGCAGGAATAAAGGAAGATAAAATGAAAAATATAAACTCAAAACTGTGGGGAGATCATGCCATTTGAATTTACAAAAATGAAACAAAGCAGCATAATTTGCCAGCATTGTTGATCTGAGTGAAACTGGATGAGGTTTCCAAGACATACCTGATTAGCTTGAATAACTGTCAAAACGAACACGCCAAAGAAGAGAAAAAAATCACCAATAAGAAATGACATAGCCCCTACAAGATTTGTGCCAGCATATTGAATCCGTGCGCCAAATGAAGAAGGTGCAAGTGGATCAGTTAATATTCCTGTAAAGAGATATTCTATTAGAAACTTCAACCACAACGGAATGGGAAAAAAGAGAATATAAATCTTAAGTCAAAGATGCACTCATACTTGTAAGAGCAACTCCACCAGTGATCAACATTGCTGAAACTTCAAGAACAAGAAAAACAAAGAAATCCCATTTGTTCTTCTGTAATCATATGTTCAATTTTAAACAAAATCAGGTCAGCTTAATCAGAAGTAAGAAAACTGGTTTACTCAACAAATAGGAAAACAATGACAAATGCAAGTTTATCAGATGCAATATTAGTCACCGATTATTGCATCTATTAGACTATTACCTTGATGTCATTCCATGAGGAAATGAGATAGGATTGGAAATCCAAACTGAAAAGTCTATATGATTTAATATATTGTAACTTACTGTCACAGAAAATTCAAATGACCCTTCTGACAAAAGGAGAAACATCTTATAGATTTCTATAGTAAAATTTAAACTTAAATTCAACTAAATAGTCCACAACCAAAAATGTTCAACCAAGATCAACCAATAAAAAGTGTTTGCAATTTGCACCATCTAAACTCTCATAAAAATGTGTCAGATGGATTCTCTTTTCCTTAAAAACAAGGCAAATTTATTAATAAGAGGAATACTTTGTGCTAGAGGTACTGATGAGAAATGGGTGAATAAGAAAAAGAAAAATTAGACAGAATACATACAGAAGAGAGCACAGAAGAAATGTCTGACCCCGCATAATTTTTTCCTCCTTCTTATACTCAAATGACAAAATGAAAAAACTTAACTTACAGTTGAAAAAGTTGGAGTAATGATAAACACATTCTGAAAAATCCATCCATAAAGTACCTTGCCGATGCAGTTGGATACCCAAGGACAATGATGATCAAATTGTTCCACACAACGATTACAGGTGGAACAGTGCTTTGCACGAAGAGGTCTAACAATCTAAACAAAAAAAAATATAAAATTTGAGTATAAAACATCCGAAGCAACAGATAGATGAGCATGTGCATCTGAGTGTGGGCAAGACATTCATAGCAAGCAAAGAATGTGTTGCAGGAAAAGGCCCGATAATCTAAAGAAGCAGAAAGAACCTTGCATGTTGCACAAAGCTGGGACCAATTTCCAGCCAGCAAAGCCGGATGATTTTTCTCAATCTTTAGGAGAGGTTCCTGGCACAAATTAATTGTAAAAACAATATTTCTAGTGTTAATTTTTTTCTTTATACATACATATATGCGTATATGCATATGAACATGTACATGTATACGAGAAAGTGGTATACTCATCATATAAAAAAATTTCAAAATGTAACAAAAATAATTATAAATTCCGAGGAAAACTGAAATCTAAGGAGAGAAATTCATCTGAAAATAACAAAACTCACATCATCTTTATTGTTTTCGGAATCATGAACATTCATTCTGATATAACCTGGATCTTTGCTGCCAACACAAGAGCAAACGAGATGTAAAACAGTGATGCAATTGAAGACTAAAAAATCTTTAGTCCCAGGATAACCAAAACACTGTTACCCTCATTGAGTATAGGAGGGAAGCAAAAACTTTGCAATTACCCTTAATTGCTACATGGTAATCTTCTATTTTGGCTTAAGGATTTAGTCAATAATCATTAGTTATAGGCAACTGAAAGCAAGTTGCAACAAATATGCCATCAGCAAAATATTAAAGAAAAGTGTCCATGATCTGACTTTTTCTAATCTGCTCTAATTAGCATGTCAGCCAGCTAGTTATGTGCAAAGCAATTTCTTCAACTTAATTTTACGATTCACAACCAAATTAACTGATGAACTTTGCATTGCAGGGTAATACATACATACATACATACATACATATAAATATACATATAAATATAGACACACGAAGTTACATAATAAAATTGCTTGTTCTGAGCACCAAAAATCCACCAATAAAACAAACCTTTTACACATATAGACTTCAACATAATAAGAGGTGACAGAAAATCTACTGAAATTTGAGAAAATTGCCTTAGTAAACTAAGAAAAGGACCCTTTTATCCATTTTCAAGATATAACAAGGTCATTAAAGGTTTTGGCGGGAGGAAAAAACAAACTGCAGATCTTGATCATATATAGTCACTGTGTAGACGCGAAGGTGTTAACTTAAAAGGCCAATGTACTTACCTGCTACACCTGTAAAACATAACCAGTCCGGCGCTTGCAAGGAAAACTCCAGACCACGCAAGAAGGGCAACAGCAGCCGTTAGTCTAGGTAAATTTGTTGCTGCAGAATAGTATGAACAAAAATTACAGGATAAAATGAGGGAAAATATAATGGTAAGAACAATCAGCAGAGAAGCATCAATACAGGCATGTCTTCACACAAACAAAATCAACATCATATCCAGAAGGCAAGGTAGTTACCCAAGATGACCGAATGGATATAGGTGATCAGGAGCAGAAAAATTATACACCAGAGTACAGGAGCGAGTCCTAATTTGGAAATCTTCCCAAGTTGGCTATTCCCATCACAGCGTTTGTCAAGCAACCTTCTGGCATTACCCTATAGAACAGATTTAGCAGCAAAATAAAATCTTTCATTTATTCTTGGTCAGAAAGTAATCCTCAGAAGGAAAAATACTCCATAGATTTAGTGTCACTCATTACAAAAAGGCGGTTATACACAAAAAGAATATGAATATCAAATCATCAGAAGCATCAAACATCAACGAAGTTACAAAATGATATAGTCATTTAGAAAAGTACAGCTGAATATAGGAAAAAGAACAGCCATAATTATTAGTTCTGTGCAACTCTTCTTCTATCAAGTACCTGTTTTCCTCTAATCTCTCTGACAGGCACACCCACATAAAAAAACAGGCAATACTGGAATAATTTCTTCCCAATGGGAACATGACTAATGGTTTAGTGACTAAGTACATAAAGAATTTAAAATTCTTTTACAGTAGTTGCACTATCATCAATTACAGCTATTTCAGAATAAAACAGTTATCACATCTTGTAAATATGCAGAAAGAATAAGACTTCTCAAAATTTCCACGATTTGGTGACCATTAATGATTTATTTCTCAATTATTTAACCACTTTTTTTCTTAGAAAGATTTTAGTTAAAAGAGGATTTTGGTCTTCAGCAAAGCTTATGCAACACTAGATGAATATGCATAAGCAGCACTATAAAATTATAAATACATTACTATCAAGAATCCTGTCTCGTATATAATGTAGCAGAGTCAAAAAATCTAAATCCACAATATCAGACTTAAAATATGCCTGCGTAGAATATAACACATGAACACTAATTACAAGTTTTCATCAATACAATAAAAGCTCCACACAAGCACCTATTCTTTGAAACAATGAATAAGCATAAAACACTTTTGAGCATTATTCCATGCATCCTAAGTCCCTACAAGGAAGAAATCAATTGATGAAGCCATGTAAGTTCAGGCAGAGTTAGTCACCAAACCATTAGTCATGTTCCCACTGAGAGTATGTCGTTAAAAAAAAAAAAACATGTACCTATGGGTATAAAAATCTCAGACGATATTCAAAAGAAATTATTTTCAATTTTTTTCTGAATATGTTATTATTACAAAAGGCTCCTAT
>QANZ01041646.1:88212-102359 GCA_003254925.1 Chamaecrista fasciculata
GGGGGGGGGGGGGGGGGGGGGGGAACAAATCTTTGATCAGCAAGAAAAATAAGATAAGTTTAAATGACGGCCAAACTACCATCAAAGAGATATTACTAACAAAATTAAAATGATTTAATTATAAAACACCTACAAGGAAAAATGCAACTTGTCTATGATTCTTATCAGAAGCAAGCTGTGCTGGTGTAAGGCCAGTATTATCGGTCACCATCAAGTCTTCCTTCTTGCCAGCCTGTACTAACACGGTACATGCCTCCAAGTTACCCCTGATAGCAGCCCAGTGAAGAGGTGTGCAACCTGAGTTAAATTAGGGAAAATAGATATCACAACAATGCTTCAAAAACCAAGAATCAATTCATCCTAAATCAAAAAGATTGCCTATATTAATTTAGAACAAAAATATCCAGGAAGAAGTTCAGATTAGAGCATTAAAAATTACCTTCCTTGTCCTGACGCCCCGGATATGCATCAAGGAATAGCAAAAGACGAATACAATCAGCAAAACCTTTGTAAGCAGCCCTAAAATTCAAACCAAAAAGGAAAGAATTATTTCAATCTCTGAAAAGGTGAAACAAAGTTAACCAGAGCAATTCAAAAGGACAGATATGATAAAGGGAAAACAGGCAAACAAAACAAGTTAAATAGCAAAAAGGAAACTAATTAACTAATGCTAATGGTAATATTACAAGCACAGTAACCAAGAAAAATTATTCGATGCTCATCATAAACAGAAACCTCAGATAATGTAAAAGGAAAAAGATCAGTTTAGGGGAAAAAAATGGAGAAAGATAAAGTGCAATAGGTTGGGAAATTATTTCTGAAAAATTCATTTTCATTTTCAGACTTGGCATTCTACTGATTCGTAATCACATGCACATTGGAAGTTCTTCCAAATTCAATTTGGTACATCACTCGACTCCTCTGAATTAAATCAAGTAATTTATCAATCTCTTTTAGCTCCAGTGAAAAATTGAGTCAACAAAAAATTTGAGTGATTCATTCCATCCTATTCATTATATTAGGATTTTCTATACAATTTTGGTAGTCACTATTTTTCCTTTTTTCCCAGCTTTCAGATTTGATGAATCCATGCCATCAGTAATACCCAAAGAAATAACAGTTCCGAAGGAGATTGGAAATAGTTTGATGGGGAAGGGGAACAGGCTCTAGCTTATATATAGAGGCAGCACATCACATAAACAAAGGGGCTAAAAGACCAACTCGTGAGCATTTAAATGATAACTGCATAAAGATGCATTAAATTCTACCAAAGAATTAATTATTTAAATTTCAAACACATGTTTAAGCTTATTTTCTGTTTTCGATGGGCACAACCAATGTAACCAAAACAAAATCTTCATTTTAATTCACTAATTATAATAGAAGAAATGAGTTTTATTATCTACATTACCAATGCAATGGGCTTCTTCCATCATTATCGGGAACATCAGGGTCAGCATTCCATTTTGAAACAATGTGGTAAAGGAAAGCCGTCTGACCATATTGAGCTGCAACATGTGTTGTCTGCACCAAATTTGATATATCTACTTATTAAGTAAATCACCATCTCCAGCAGTAAACATGAGCTTCACATGAGAGTCAAATTGGGACTCTAACCTTCATTTTTTGTCATGTATAAACATATGAACAGCTATCAACATAAAGAACGAGTATTTCATCAAATAAGTATGAAACTGATTTTAAGTTATTAATTTATATTTATAATTTTTATATAACAATGAATTGTTGATCTCAACGAATAACTCTACCACTGTATCCAATGGACTTGTCACAATTATATTGCAAAAATTTCTCTTGTAGGATTCCTTTTCTAACCTGATACCCATACATATCCGCAACACCTACACGGGCACCTTCTTGGAGCAAAAGCTCTGCAACCTGAATGACACCCCGAACTGCACTCCAATGTAATGCTGTCTGCCCAGTATGATCTGTTGCATTCACATCTCCCCCATGCTAACAATCGGTACAACAACAACAACAATCAGTCTTTTCCCAATGGCGGCGTCAGCAATCAGTACACCAATATTCATTAAGTTAATATTAAAACCACTACTTATTTGCACATATTGAGTGGATATAATAAAGATGAAATTTCCCACTTATTATAAAGTCAAATTGCCAAACTATGTAGGATAATACATTTAATTACAGCAAAAAAATAAGCTGGTCGATTCTCCATTATGTCATGGAAGGCCTTGGATGATGATTATGTAAGGAAAGAGTAACACAAAAAGTTTCTTTATCTTCATTGTAATAAATGTTATGTGTCTACATTCCTTCTCACATAGCAGTCATCTCATTTGTGATCAAAATCCCAAACAAATGACTAAAAAGCAGATCTTAGTCTAATTCTAACAAATTTGAAGACTAAAATGTAAAAAGACCAGTCTCAACTTCTCTTCCATATCACTCCTCAATTTCAATCCGGAACCCAAGCAAGAATTGGATGCACTCATTAAAACCTCGCACAAGCCAAATCTAGACAACATATCCACACAAAGTCAATTCAAAAGAACTACCACATGACAGATAAACACAAATTCCAATCCCTACGATTGGAAATGCAGTAAATTACATAAACAAGCAACACAAAACAGAAAAAGAGACAAGCTCAAAGGCATGCAAAACAAATGCAATTCAACAAACCCATGAAAGAAGCAACGCAGAGAACCTCAATGATATACTGTGCAGCAGCAGTACGATTGTTAAGTGCAGCCCACTGTAGGGCGTAGTATCCTAGCCCATCGGGCTCGGAGACAGAACAACCCTCTTGTTCCACCAATCTATGCAGCTTTTCCAAATCCCCATAAGCCGCCGCCGTGTAAACATCGTTCCGCAAACTATCCTCCGCCAATTCATTGCCGCCGCCGTGTCCAACGACGGAGGCCGTCGTCGGTTGCTGATCCCGGCGGGATTGGACCTCTTCAACGACCTCGATCTCGGACGACATATCTCCGAGTCGTTTGAATTTGACCACCTTATTACGAACGGTTGGTTCAATTGGGTTTAGCGAAACCTGTATAATAATTTCTAATTCTATAACAAAAAATGAAATTGAATCGGTTCGTTGACTGTGAGGTATGTGATCAAAGAATGAGGAATACGAAGGGTGAGAGAGAGAGAGAGGATTCTAGGGTTTTTCCGCGAAGGTGAGAGAGAGAGAGAGAGGGTTTGGGTCATGAACGTCCCTGCTGGATTGACCCTTGAGGACGATGGAACCAAACACATACCTACGGATTGGCCTTTGGATGATGATTGATGCGGCTTGCTGAACATTTTCTTTCTAATTTGAAGATTCTTTTACCTTGACAATAATGTCTGATATTTTCCCAAATTCACCTTTTTTATTAGGACAAAACCTCAAATTTGCCCCTTATATATATGATAGATTTCAAATTGGTCCCTTACGTTTCATTTGTTTCAAATTGATCTTACGTATTTCTATAATTTTTCAAATGGGTAAAAAAGAAACTGAATATGATTGTATTTCTCTCGTTTCAAATTTGAATACGATGAATCTAGAGATATGAATTTCTTTTGACGAATAATTTGAAGCTATTAAAAAACGAGATAAAATCAAGTTTCGGAAGTGGATAACTCGTTTTACAATCAGACTAGTGAAGTTGATTATATCTTTCTTATTTCAATTCCAAATGCAAAAAATTTGAAACTGAGTGCTAACTTTCATTCAGTTAAGATTGTTAGTATCACGTCTCTCAAAAGTAAATTAGGGACCAATATGAAAGATTATGAAAATATATAAAACTAATATGAAACAAATGAAGTATCAGGGATCAATTTGAAATCCACCCCATACATTAGGGATCAATTTGAGGTTTTGGCCTTTTATTATTATTTGAAGGCTCCCGGACTCTGCTCCAAAAATGATGAATAAATAAATAAATGAAAGCAAACATTTCGCTAACCCAAGATCAAGCGTATAGAATTTCACCTTATTAACAACTTAACATCTTAAAATCTCAAAGCGGCGTCCAAAATTGTATTTGACATATTTACTATATAATATATATTTACATTCCTTGAAGTGCATGCAAAAATGAAAGCAAAATTTGCCTTGTTTGACTATATGTGCCCCCATAGGTTTTTTTTTCTTTCCATTTATATAGTTTATATAAATACAGCTATGGCATGATATTATATTTTTTAAATCAATGAGCATGTCAAATATGACATCTCAGCTTTTCTCTTCTTTATTTTCTCTTATGGGTCCACAGTCCACACCCACTCTCCTCCCTCCCCTCCAAATTTAACTCTCAACACAAATCTTTCCCATTTCATTCAAATTCGCATCCTCCTCAATTTTCTAGGAAGAACAACAGTTTATTTGTCATCCCACTTCCAATAAACTATCTGTATTGGCTATATTATTAGAGACGAGAAACAGTGTCCTCTAGCTATAAAAGCTAAACAATATGTTCCTCATAATTAATTGGCAGTGGTCCTTGGAGCTTTGGCGGCGAGAATGGTAACAAATTAAAGATGTTAAAGAATTTATCATGCATATTGGATACAATCATTGAAGAAGGCAATGTTATCTCTGTTTACCAACCTTGAAGAAATTGCATAATATTACTCCACTCTCGACTTACATTATACTCCCTCTAGTTGTGTATATATATATATATATATAATGTTTAAGGTAAATACACACGAATCAAGAAAATATTAATTCATCTAAAATAAAAGAAAAATGAGATAAAAAGACTAAATTATCCCCATTAAATTACTCCTAATTACTCACACTAAGTCAATAGTTGTTTTGATGACTCTACTATATTTAATAGGGATAAAATGATAAAAAAATAATTAATGTTCTCTTGAATTTATAAAACATCAGATATTTTGAAATAAAAAAAAGTTCTCCGAAAAAGTGGATATTCAGAACCGGAGGAAGTAGAAAAGTCAAAAGGTACTTATAGTCATTCAAATAACACAAATTTAATAATACATGAAGCATAATCTGTAAATAGTGTTAAACTAGGGAAACAAATAAAAGTGCAACTGATCCTATGTAGAAAGTATCATCAGGATGAAAATTATTACTGATCTTGGTATTGCCAACAAAACATTTACAATTATATTCCCGAAATAGCAAAAATGTAGTTTTCTTCACGAATGAAGATGTCGTAAATTTCTCAAAAAATTTGACGGTAAATCGAAAGTTTTTTGGCATAAATGCTCAGATCTGAATCGATCTGATAATATTGGAACAATTCTTTCATAAAAAAAGAATATAACCAGAAATAGATATGGAAAAAACCACCACTAAACTTGGAAGACTGAAAATTTGTTTTATTTGAAATAAAAAACAACTAAATAATCTAAAATTATAAGGGAGGATTTATAAGCATTAGATCTAAATACGAAAAAGAAGAAAATGAATTAGAGAAGAAGAAAAAGAAAGCAGTTTGGGAGCAGTTAAGAAGTATGGACATCACGTTAGAATGCCTCCTTTGTGTAATTGTTCCATGTCATAGACTAATCAAACAAACTCAGTGGCTCACCATTTAACAAGGATAGGCGTTAATCTACGGAATGAGTATGGCTAGATGCCCCTTGTTGAGATAACTCATGTACTATTTTTCTGAATGTTTTGGTATTCAAAATAATTGATTTCATTTCATAGCTAGTTCATATCAAAGAATATGATCAAAATTTAATTTTGTTCCTTTATTTTTAGGTAGGTTACGATTCAGCCCATTATCTTTTTTTATTGCAATTTTGATCCTCAAAAATTTTCAAATGTTTCACTCATTGGTCCCAACAATTGAATATGACTATGTCTATCTCATTTTAAGTTTGAATAAAATGAGTCCTGGATTATATGTTTTTTACGGGTCTTTTGAAGTCGTCGACAAATTAAACAAGGTCAAATGGGTTGCTCGTTCCAGAGTTAAATGACAAAGTTAGTCATATATATATATATATATCTCATTTTAAATTCAATTTGGACGAGTTTAGAATTATGGATTACTCTTGACAAGTTCTTTTTCTGCTCAATTGGGACTATTAACAAATGAGGTCAAATCGAGTTCGAAAATGACTTTAGAATTAAAAGTAAAAAAAAAATATGAAAAACCACTTTTGGGTCAGATTTGATCTAATTTGTCGACGATCCCAATTGAGCAAAAAATGAACTTGTCAAGAGTACCCCGTAACTCCAAACCATTGAATCGGACTTGAAACAAGAAAGATATATTACTAACTCCGCTCGGTTGACTATGAAATGAGTGGGCCACTTTCGAAGCCCAAATTGATCTTATTTTCTAACAACCACAACTGGACAAAGAAATGACTTGTAGAAAGTAAGATAAAACTTGAGACTTGTCACATTTGAGCTTAAAATGAGAGATATAACCAAATTTAGTCATTGTGACCAATGAGTGAAACTTTTGAGAAACTTTGAGAATCAAAATTGCAACTAAAGAAGATAAAGGGTTGGATTGCAACATATCCCAAAATAATGGATCAAAATTGCACTTTGCCGAAAGAAAAATAAAACTATGACATCTTAAAATTAAAACCAAACAAATATGATAAAGTTGAAATGAAAAAAAGGGCTAAAATATGTAAAATCATTATGATTTTTTTAGAAATTATTTAGATAAGATTTTAAAGTTTATCTTATCATAAACTTGATAATCTCTCTATTTTGTAATTGTTAATACAAAAATATATATTTAATATTTTCTTTCTATTATGAATGACTATATATAAAATTTTAGTCATATGTAAAAAAACTTTATAACAAAAATATAAAGAATCTTATATAAGTTTCACCCTTCTTTTTAAGTAAAATAACGTTGAATAATAATAAAAAATTATAACATATTTTAATTTTCTTATAAAATTTAACAATATTTTGTTATAAGTTTTACACATAGCTAAATACAATAATAATTAAAAAAAACTTATATTCTCAATGAAAATTTATTAAATAAGTTGTTTTATATAAAGTAAAATATATAAAGGCTTGATTGGGAAGATGATATAGGAGAGGAGAGAGATGGTTTAGGAGTATTATTTTTTTTTTTATATAAGTTAAGGGTATTTATCGTCGGGAACAGTGACTAATCCCTTTGTTGTAGTCCTCCTCTACTTAAGAATAAACGACTAACCAGAAAATACTTCCTATACTCAAAAGTAGAATTTGAACTCTTATCTCTTAGTGAAGGGAGCAAAGGCCACACCGCCACACTAATGTAGTTTAGGAGTATTAAATATGGATTGTATGTATGTTTCGAGTGAGTTGGGGTGAGTTACTATGACCAACCATTATAATATTTGATTATTAAATTAAATAATATATAATTTTTTTTTGTTGAAATAGTTGAAAATTAAGTAAAGTTAGATATCAATTATAAATCAAATAATTTAAAAATGTATCGTTGAAAACTTCATATAAACTCACGATACTCTACTACTTCATATAAACTCACGATACACTACTACTAATATTATATTATAGGTAAAAGACTTTTTCATGCTCTTAATGTTTGGAGTCATTTTCAGTTATGTCCCTAACGTTTGTTTTATGTCAGTTATGCCCCCAAAGTGAAACATTGGTGTCAATTATACCCTAACTTCAATTTTTTTAGGGCCAAAGTCCTATTTTGATTCCTCAAGTTTGCTCAAAGTTCCATTTTGGATCCTCAAGTCTCTTGCGAACTTTTCGACGAGATACATGGCAACCCCGACAACTACGAAAGCTCTTAATTCAAAGTTTTTTGACCTCCTGAGTTCAATGACAGCCTCCATTTTGCGAAAAAATGACAGGCAAGCCACCGAAAAATTACATAGTCGCTAAAAAATTACACAATCGCCGCAAATCATATTTCCGGTCATTTGTTTGCAAAATGAAGCCTGTTATTGAACTCAGGAGGTCAAAAAAACTTAAATTAGGAGTTTTCGTAGTCGTCGGGGCCGTCGTGTATCTCGCCGGAAAGTTCGTCAGAGACTTGAGGGACCGAAACAGCACTTTAAGTAAACTTGAGGGACCAAAATAGGACTTTGGCCCAAAAAAATTGAGGTTGAGGTATAATTGACACCAACGTTTCACATTGGAGACATAATTAACACAAAACAAACATTAAGACTATAACTGAAACAGACCCCAAACATTAGGGACACGAATATCTCTTTTACCTATATTAAATATCCAAACGTTCTACTAAAAACAATAATATCCAAACAATAGAAAGTGGTTAATCATAAATTTTTTTCATCAAATTTCAGTTAATAAAATAATTTATCTAAATTAAGTAATTAATTCATCCTATTTCATCCCATCTCATCCTTTCACAACCAATCAATGACTAATCCACTCCACCATCCAAGATAGAAATTTTAATTACTTCTAGATTAACATATTAAAAAGGATAAATTACATTTTGGTACTTTGAGGTATAAATTGATTTCGGTTTAGTGCCCTATTCTTTCAAAAAATGACATTTTAGTACTTTGCTCTATTCGTCGTTAGCCTTTTGGTACCCAAAACTCTTTTTTTGTTACTTTTTTACATAAAAAAAGCACGTGCAGATCATGTGCATGGTCAAATACACAAAATTGATCCCCTTAAATTCAAATTTCACGATTCACCCTTAAAAAAACACAAAATTCACTACCTTCAAGTACATACTAAATCGTGTTTTTTTAGAGCAAATTGTGAAATTTAGGTTGAGGATGGTGGGTTTCTTTTTTTTTTTTTATCATACACATATACATGACCTACACGTGTTTTTTTCGTCAAGAAGTAACTGAAAAAAAAAAGTTTTGGGTACCAAAGTGATAACAACAAATAGGACAAGATACCAAAATGCCACGTTTGAAAGAACATGATACCAAAATAAAATCGATTCATACGTTTAAGGTATCAAAGTAAAATTTACCCGATTAAAAAAAGCAATGTTCCATATGCTCCTGGATTCTGGAGGTAACATCAGCAATTTTGCGCACAAAAACCCTAACCGAACCAGCACTAGGGTTTACTCAACCGGACCAAACCCTCTTTGCTCACCTAAGCCCCTCATCACTCTCTCTCTCTCTACTGTCAGACCTGTTCTCTATAGTCTATACTCTCTCTCTCTCTCTCTTTCTCTCTCAAGGATAGGTCTTCTCCATCGTTTGGGGTTCAATTTTTACAATTTTTTTTTTCTTTGGCTTTTCAAATCTTGTTTTTCGGCAATGGAGGCCGCTGCTTTTAGTTCTATGGAGAAGACGATGTGGATAGGCTCTTTCGTCGAGGCCCTCGCAGTGGAGGCTATTCTTGCTGCTGGGAAATCTCTCGCTTGCCTTCTCATGGTGGTATTTTTCTTACTCTCCTTGTTTTTTTTTTTTTTTTAATTTTGGGATTTATGGCTTAATAATATCCGTGATTCCTGCGTTGTTAGGAGAGTTTACTCGAAAATGTTGATCTTCAATTTCCTGCTCTTACCCATTCTTTCTGGTTACATCAGAGTCTTACTTTTATTTTTATGTTGTTTCGTTTTCTATCATGAAGTCTTCCTTTTGCTTATTCTTATTGTAAAGAATTTAGGGATTTCACTGAAATATTACTCTATGGTCAAATTCTTTCTCTTTGGATAGCTTACACTAATAATTTCCCCGTTAATTAAATGTAAAGCATTGTGTTGTAAGTATAGGTTCAATTTGGCTCATTTTATTCTTAGAAAAGTGGTGCACAACTTCTCTGTATTTACAAGTTAATCTTTATTTGATGTTTCTAGAAAACAGGGTGTGTAAATTAGAGGTCAACCCATTCTTTTGCAATCCTAAATCATTACTTAGTTCGGTGCCACAGAATGGCTGATATTTCTATTACCTTCTTTTTTTCCTGTGATAGAGTGTTCAAAATTTCAACATCTGCTTTTTCTTTCCCATTACTCTGGTCAGTCATTCTGATTGTACCTAAAATAATTGCTATGCTTAATTTTCCCTTTTCAACTCTTTAAATTGTTCAGTGTTTGTGCTGTGTCTATGCCCTTTAATTCATGCACTCTTTCTTTCTCTGTATCTAGTGCTTGAGCATTCTGCTTAATAGACCGGGAAAATTGCCAAGTCCTATTATATTTAGGAGATGCAGTTTGCATTATTGTATATTGCTTTTCAAGCTGTGTACAAATCTCTAAATTGCAATCATAAGCTCATCTATAATTGTCTGAACATGTACACTTTTTGCATGGCATAAAGGTAGTATGTCTTAAGATAATTTTGAGGAGATCAAAATGAAGTAACTTAAATTTTTGAATCTGTCCCATTGAGTTTGAATTGAGTATGATTCTTATGCTTTTTATATGTTTATGACAGACTGAGTCTCTGCTCACTGATCTTAATCATTCAGTGTCGCCAAAATTGACTAGAGTTGATGGAAGGTGAGATTACTTTTTTCTTTCCCTGGAAAGCTCTACTGTTCTCTGGATTTTGGAAGTCTAATTATTCAGTTGTTGTTGTTTTTTTGTACATTCTCAGGTTTCCTTTAGATGAGCTTTTGAGGGGAAAACATGCTTACCTAGAGTGCAAGGACCCTAGTGATGATGATGACGAGGACGATGATGAGGATGATGAAGATGCAAATGATCAGGATGATGAGGGAGATGAGGATTTTTCTGGTGAAGGTGAGGAAGAAGCAGATCCTGAGGATGATCCCGAGGCCAATGGTGCAGGAGGAAGTGATGACGGGGATGAGGATGATGAAGATGGTGGGGATGAAGATGATGATGAGGACGGGGATGATGACGATGAGGAAGATGAGGAAGATGAAGAGGATGAAGATGATGAAGAGGTTCCACAGCCTCCAGCTAAGAAAAGGAAGTGAGAAATTGAAAATTATAGCAATAGGTACATTGTTTTCCTCTCATCCTTTGTATTTTTTTTTCCTGTCATTCTAGTTCCTAGTATAGAGATTTTTAATCTTCATTTAGAATGGACATACCACCATCCTTATTGTCAAAAAGATTATATATATAAGAATTAATGTATTCTCTTTTATATTTTCCGCCATCTTTATCTATGGAGAAATAATATTATAATTCTTTAGATAAGTTAATTTTTAATTTACCCATTCAAAGATCTCTGTTCTTCAAAGATAATATTCTTTTGGTTGCTCAAGGTATTCCTCAGCTCGACAGGCCAAGGACTAATCCTCCGCGGATCCGAGAAAGATAATATTCTTTACAAGATTACTTTTATACTCAACTTCTTTTATTGTTGACTACTAAGTTTATATAATGTTACTCTGAGCCAAATGTCTATATATGTACAAATCTCTAAATTATTATTATTTTGTTGAGTCAAAAAATTATTGATGAAATTTGAGTATTAGAGTAACATTAAAAGTAATTTTATCTTTGAATATTTAGGCCCGTTTGGGTTATCTTATAATTCTGACGTCCAGTCCATTGATTTGTTATGAAATGAAGTTTGGGAGAAGCTTTTGCAGGAGAAAAATGTTTAGTGTTTAGGTGATTTGTTGCAAAAGAACTTCTAAATTCTAATACTAATTTTTGTTTAGCGAATTTATAGTTAAAATGATTATAATGTAGGAAATCTCAGAATTGAAAAATTGCAAATAGTTAATTGAAAAAACTTATTTTTGGTTCATGAATTTTGTATGATTTGGTCCTTTGATTATATGAAAATGTTAACTTGTTAGTTCCTAGAACAAAACTTCGGGATTTCACCTATTGATTTGATTTTAAACTGCCAAATTGTATGCTATGGCCTACGTGTGATTATCATGTTATTTTCAATTAATAATTTGAGAAAAGAAGCGAAGGAGACACCCACAAAAGCCCATCCTCATTTTGCTATTGGGATAGGTGTGGAAGCTATATGCCTATATTGGTAATCTTCTTGAGCTCTCATGTATTATTTCCATTAGGGTTTCAAACCAATTTGGGAAATTTTGTTTGTACAATTTATGAATTTCCGAGTAAAATGGGGATTTCTAATAAGAGAGACACGTAAGTTTTCATTATGACACTTAATAGCGACTAATAAACAGTTAATAGTCACGTCACACGGATAACTATCGGGTAACAAGTTAGGGACTAAAATGTTATGATGGTGTATAATTTGGAGAATAAGTCGTATTCTCATATTATTAAGTAATTAAATTGTTGACTCGGTTCAAATTTTTAAAAAAATCTAAAAAAAACAAAATTATTAAACTCAACGGAAGAGTGATTGATCCGGATCCTCCGCATTTGATCTCTACTAGGTTTTGACCCGCGCGATGCGCGGGTGCTCTTGTTACAGATGTATGTTACAGGTTACCTTCTTGATTTTGGTACAAAGCATTATATGATAGATCTGGATGAACGTAAGCACGAACATTATATTGATATGAATTGGACTGCCGCTATGGATGAATACAACATATTGGTGTTAATCAACTATAATATTGTATATCCATATAAACATAACATGCTATATTGCTCCTCGAACATATCGTGATCAAACCGACATAATTATGTAAAATATAGAACAATTCAATAAACATTGATCAACTTAACATGTCATCTAACATTTTGAAATACTTCTCTATAGACAACGTTGTCAGTTTTCCAGCTTTCCTCGTTATTGGAAGAATGTGCAATCAGTATTTTTATACCAGCCCTGGATCGAACTCTAGATAGTGCAACATATAGCTGCCCATGCGTGAACACTGGTTTTGGTAGATACAATCCAACCATCGACAATGATTGTCCTTGGCTTTTGTTGATGGTCATTGCAAACGATAGGGTCAACGGGAATTGGCGGCGTTGAAATTTCAGAGGGATTTTAGAATTGGACGGAGTAATCAACATTCTTGCAATCAGTATTTTCTGTCCCGCCGATCGACCAGATAATGGGATGGCTTCAATCACGTGTTCATCAAGTCTGGACACAATCAATCTTGTGCCGTTGCATAATCCCATTGATTTGTCTATGTTTCGCATGAGCATAACCGGAACTCCAACCTTAAGCCGGATCCTGTGGTTTGGTAAACCGGAGCCTTTGATAGAATTAAGTATTTCTGTAGTGTATATTTCAGACAACATATCACAATTTTCCTCGAATTTGCAGATATTATCCGAGCTTAGATACAACTTGTCGTCTCCAAGGAATTGGTCAAGCATCATCTCGTTAACTTCGTGAACATCAGCTAAGGTTGGTGAAAGGATGGCTCTGTCTCTAAAGTATCCTTCGTCATTGTGTTTTTCAAACAGATCACCGTATATAGTGCTAGCGATGGACTGTATTGGTAGACCTGAATTTTTTACCAACATATCGCTAGGAAATACAATCTCAGACTGTTCATCGCTGATGATAGTACCAATAATTCCATCACCAATATCTAATAACCATTTGGAAAATTCACTAACCTGCTTCAGTTGATGAGTGGATGAGTCTGAATGTAATCTCATGTTTTGTGTGAGACTAAGCACCACGCATGATGACCACAAGTAAGAGGAGTTAATAGTCGAGAGAACTATATCTTGTCTTGATCCTCCAGGAATAACTGGAAGAATTTGTCTGAAGTCCCCGCCCAGAACAACAACCTTTCCTCCGAATGGTTTGTCGAAACTCTCAGTGTCTGAGTGCCTCATAATATCTCTGAGTGTTCTATCGAGAGCCTCGAAACAATGGCGATGTGTCATTGGAGCCTCGTCCCATATAATAAGGGTAGACTTAATAATGAGTTCGGCAAGGTCACTTCTTTGCGATATATTACACGTACTCTCTTCGTTGCACTCAATTGGTATGGCGAATCTAGAGTGTGCTGTACGCCCTCCTGGAATTAGTTGAGAAGCAATGCCACTTGATGCAACTATATCAAAATAAAACCATAATTATTATGGGTCAAATATTAGAGAATGTTGATTATGAACCAAATTTTGATAGAGAAAGTGATCATAAAATGTCACTTGATGATATTATATTGTTGAACATTATGAAAATTGATTATCTCTATATTAATTCATGTTAATTTATGAAAATTGTATTAATATATTAATGTTATAATTGTATTTTGTAACCTAATTATGAATATTTGAATTAAAATTTTATCATATATAGGTTTTTTTATTATTTTTAATTTATTTATTTATCAACGGTCCGAC
>QANZ01041646.1:104516-121227 GCA_003254925.1 Chamaecrista fasciculata
TAATTTGGTCAAAAATAATAATTAAATATGATTTGATATTTGCAGAATTTAAGAAATATACTTTATTTTCAAATTGTCCCTGCGTTGCAAGTGTCCCTCAAATTACGTGCTTCAGAATTTCAAATCATTTTAGAATTTCTTAAATGATTCGGTATCCAATTTTATATGACAAATTATTTTTCCTCAAATTATTTTCTCTTTACACCTCATATTTAAGTTTTTAGATTCAGAATTTCAGACCCTAAGTCGACAAATTACAATTCTCTTTCAAAGAAAAATTAATTCAACTATTACAATGTCTATACAAAACATAAAAATCTAACACCTCTCTTAATGATTTTCTAGGAAAAATTGATATTTACATTCAAAGTCAACATTACATGATGAATAGCTAAGAGAGAAGAATTACAATATTCTACTCATCTTTCTTCTTCACTCTTTTGAATCTTCAATCTTTACAATACCTTCACTCTCAAAGGTTTTCTCTCTCTATTTTTTTCGATCCCCTTATCTTCAGGATTCACAATTACAAATTGCATCATCGCCACTTGAATTTAGAAATAAATCAAGCTCAATGGTTCGAACATCCTTCTGCATCATTGCTATTTATTCACTTCAAACACTACACAATTTGAGCTCAATAATTTGAACGCTGCAATTTGAAAAAAAAAAGTGAAAAAGAAAAACAAAAACAAAACTTTCATTAGAAGTTCTAAAAGATAGTTGTTGTTGTGAGAATCATTAATATATGAGGTGTAAAAAAATCATTTACAACTACAATCAAATGATAATGATGAATTCTTGGGAAAATATATGGAAGAAAAGGGTTCCAAAATATAATACATACCATGGTGGATGTTGTTAATCAACCCATATGAATCTACACAAGCAAGAAATGTGTGAATCTAATTCATTAGGCAAGATATATTATCAAATTCATTATAAAAAGACAACCATAATCTTTAATCATACAAAAGAAAAATAGGGAGCATAAAAAAAAATAATATAGTTGAAAAACAAACAGTATGAGGCAGAGGAAAATGACCTGTTTTCATGCAATGTTGAAGGGTGTGAGAATGCACCATGATAATGAGCGAT
Source organism: Chamaecrista fasciculata (assembly GCA_003254925.1). NCBI lineage: Eukaryota > Viridiplantae > Streptophyta > Magnoliopsida > Fabales > Fabaceae > Chamaecrista > Chamaecrista fasciculata. The sequence goes on from QANZ01041646.1 coordinate 105,615, forward strand.
GATACAAAAATTACCATCAATCTCTTATATAGACTTTAGGCATTAATGATAATTTATTTTTCATTTGGTAACGCCTTTTAATCCTGATCGTGATTCTAGCAATCTGTCTATAGAGAATACCTTTTGTGTAATTTGTTGCTCACAAGTTTGAATAATATACCATATATAAATCGAAATCAAATAATTAACATTGATCACCAGTAATTAATTTGTTCATTATAATCAATGTGATTAATCAAAGTTAATATGTTGCCATATTGAAAACGATGACAGGACCCGTGGGAAGTTGATGTGTGATCAATTAAGGATTACATGGCAATTATGATGGACATGTGGACATATAAATGTCATAAAAAAATGTTTAATAAAATGCTATATGACGTGGTGACCATTGATTGGTCGAATTGTCATAAAAAGTTTTTATGACAATTTAATTTACAGTGACACGTGGCAGGCAACCAGGAGATGTGCTCTGCTTTTAGTCTTTCTTATATGATATCTTTTGGTATATTTTAGAGAGATAAAAGAATATATAAAGAGAGAAAGTGTAGGTCTTCCAAAATAATTAATGTGTGGGATTCACACTTTCTCGTTTTGTTTCTTTCTTTATCTCTCTAAAATGCATAAAAAAAATCGACGATAATGAAGGATGAAATGTGAAAGGAAAAGTGAGTCGGGGAGGACAAGGAAAATTAGGTTTAGAAAATAGGGGATCATTTTTTTATTTAATATAAATATATATAATATTTAATTAAAATATTAATATTGTTTGATTTGGTTCCCTTTGATTTTTGGTTTTTAAATCCAATTGAACTAAACTAAACACTTTCTATCTTTTTCATTCAATTTGATCAACTTTGTAAATGGTTTTGCTTGGTTTGGAGTGAATCAGATCGACTGAGTTTAGATGGAATTAGATACATCCCTAATCACTATATTCCAACTTGACTCATTCCAATACAATAATGGATGAATAAGGCATTACAATAATGATGTACAATGCATCATTAGTGACAAATAATATTATAACTATGAATGACGAATTTGAATTCCTATTAATGCATTATATATGTAGCGTTGAAAGAGGAATGAACATATAGAGAGAAGAGAGAAAGTATTAGTAGAATTTATATATCTATAGTGCACTACAAACGATGACATACAACTAATAGCAACTTAATGACGAATGAGAAGAAAAATAAAATGATGATGAGTCAAATGAGTCGAATGTGAATGAGATAAGAGATTAGATGACTGCGTTGTTTTGATCTAGAAAAAGATCTCTTAACCAAACCAGCTCGTTGAAATGTTAACTTAATATGATTTTTTAAATTTTTTATTGATTCATTTGAGTTTTGATCGATTCTTTCCTGGATCGATTTGAAGATTATTTTGGATTTTTTTTTTGAAGATTATTTTGGATTCAACTTATTGAATCGGTCAATTCAGTCTAACATTTTTATCATTGACAATAATGATTATGAGTATGAAACTATGTTCTCTATTCCCAAATGCAAATAAAACTTTTTTTATTCATCCTCCAATGTAGATAAAAATAAATTTTTTTATTTCGAAACTTGAGTTCGAGTGAATGCCAAATTAATCGCTGTTCTTAGACAATACGAATAATTACATTCTCATTCTTGCTCTAACATATATAAAACTAGGGGCTTGCCAATATGCATGTAATGTTTGAATTGATTTAAAATTGAAGATTACATTAAATTTTTATATTAATGAAAGAGTAAGTTTGGAACCAATTTAAGAAATTATAAAAATAAGTAAGACTTATCTAAAATAAATAAAATATTTAGGACCAATTTGAAATTACCTCATATGGGGAGAGTGAGTGAGAAGAAAGAGTAGTGACATTTTTTAATTTTTAATTTTTTTTGTATTTTTTTAATTTATTTATTTTTTTAAAGAAGTGGGGAGAGAGAGTGGTGGTATTTTTTAATTACTTTTTATATTATTTAATTCATTAATTTTTTACACTATAATATTATAATTTATAAAGACCGACTACTAGAAAGGGATGAAGTCATATAATATAAGATATCATTTTTTAATACTTATAAATTAAATATATTTATACATGAAATTCAAAATTATATTTAATTTTTTTATATAAAAATAAAAATCATTATCAGGAATAGTGTATAAGTTTGGTGTCCCCTTTCTTATTTTGAATAAATCACCCCATCTTATTTATTTACCTTTTTAGTTTGACACAAAGAGACTTGTCTTATTATGAGGCTCAATTAACTATTTTCATAACTCTTGATATTATTTGAAAATTTCATAACTCTTGATATCACTTACAAGAACTATCAAAATTATTTAACTCTTCTGTTTCTTACTATTTTATTATGAATGTTTATAATCTTTCTATTTCAAATTCTTCTAGAATAAGGTTAGAGATTCCCGAACTCGTTGTTTCGTCTAGTACGAATGAAAATAATTTTAATGGTAGACTCATTATGATGAGTAACTGGTTTAACTTGCTCACACACCTCAATTTTATTACTTTTTCAAGGTTTTTTTGTTCGATTGTCAATATTTTTTATGCTATATATATAAAAAAAAAAAAGGTGAGAGAAAGTGGAGGAAGGAAAGTCCTGAAAATAAGCAAATCATGTAATAATTCATATTATATGATATATGATATGATGATATGATATTAGGACAAACTGACAACTAGTTGTTATTTGCCTGCCACTCTCATTACTTCCCTTATGCTTTCGTGGAAGCAAACAAAATTGGTGTGGCGTTATCATTTTTACAGCCAAAACCCTAAATTGACCCAACCCACTTTCACCATTTCACACCCAAACCCTGAAAACCCCTCCTCTCTCTCTCTCTCTCTCTCTCTCTCACATTGCTCTTCATTCTTAGAAGAAATCTTCATACTTCAACAATGGAGGTTCGAACTCTCAGCTCCGCCGAAACCACCATCTGGATTGGCTCTCTTCTGGAGGCTATGGTTGCAGAAGCTTTTCTCGCTGCTGCCAAAACTCTCGCTTTCTTTCTCATCGATGTAATGCTTTCAATACTCTCTGTTTTCTTTTTTTGAATATTTTGATAAAACAATCTTGCAATTCATGCCAATGGCACACTAGTTAGTTTTTAGTCTAACTTACTGAGCTTGAAGTTGACATTTTCAGTACTGTTCTCTCCTGGTTTATCAGAAATCATACATTTTTGCTTGAGGCATAGTAGTAATGTCTTGTTTGCTCATTAGCTGTTAAGAATCCAGAATATTCATCTACTGACTCTCGTTTATGGTAGATAAAGACACATTGAAATTGTCCTGTTTGTTAAAATCTGAGATCTACACTTAATTTGGTCCCTGGGAATAGTAATTTTTCTGTGGTGGGTGTATAATTAAGCAATCTATTTTGTTCTGTTTCCGTGGTTTAGCAACTTAACTTAGGAGTGTATAGAACTTTTTCCTGCTCGAACTTATGAGTATTTATTACATGGGGGTAATTGCTTCAGGGTTTTCTTAGCATTATGGTGCTTGTTACTGATCTGCTTGAGTGATTTATTGTACATTTTGGTGCTTGCTAACTGCTATATCTTTGGTTTTTGGTGGTTATTGTTGGTACCGTCAAATGTTTTGATTTCATTAACGCCACCCGTTGGCAAAGCATAAAATGGATTACAAGCAGCAATTTCTGGCTGAAGTTGACAGAGATTGCAGTATGGATCTTACATGGGTTGTGCCTGCATCTGGTGCATTGTTGATTTTGTTGTTTCAGGTCTTCTTCAAGTTCTGAATTGTATGCTTTTTTGTATTTTATAGCTTGAATAGGGTTTAATTATGTATACCCATCTGTGATCTATTCTTCTGTTCAACACTGTTTCAAAATTGAGAATTCTTTCTTACAATTTTTTTTTTCTAAACTGATGACACAAAGATATGTATTTCAAAATATTTTGTTTTGCATCATTATTTCTCTGTGCTTTGGCCGCTGAATCAAAACTAAAAAATGGCAATACTGAGGTCTTAGTGTAAATGTGCTCACATATATCCTCATGATCTTTGTGCGTGTCATGGGCTCTTTTTAAGATGTACTATTTCACAGTCAATCACACGAACTGAGGAAAGATTTGTTTCTTCTTTTTGTTAATTTTTCTTCAGAGTGGATCTCTTCCAACTGATGCCAATAAGTCCCCAAAATTTAGCGCTATAGTTGAAAGGTAAGAATAAACATATATACCTTTTCTTTTAAAAGGTGACGGCTGATTTTATTTGAAAAATCAAGTCGCCCTGATGTATATAAATTGTTGTGCAGTTTTCCTCTAGATGAACTCTACAAGAAAGAACATAACTGTGAAGAAAACAAGGATGCTAGTGATACAGAAGATGATGACGACGATGATGATGATGTTGATCAGGATGATGATGATGATGCAGATGATGAGGACTTTTCTGGTGAGGAAGGAGAGGAGGATGATGATGCCGAGGATGATCCTGGGGCCAACGGTGCAGGAGACAGTGACGACGATGATGATGACGACGACGACGATGAGGATGACGATGATGATAATGAAGATGGGGAAGAGGATGATGAAGAAGACGAGGAAGACGAGGGTCCCCAGCCACCTTCTAAGAAGAGGAAGTGAGAATTATTTTAGTTGGCCTACTTTTATCATTCCCTCCGTAGTAGTGTTTTCTGGTTAAGCTTAGTTCCTAGGATATATTAATCATTGAGAAAACTTATTTTTTAGTCCTACAATATGTCCTGAAACTATGATTTAGTAATTGAATGAATATTGAAAATACACTGTATCTGACATTTTTATGAACATCAACTATCTAGTCTTTATGAATAATATTTTGAAGACTAAATAGTTAACGTTTGTAAAAAGATCAAGGATCAAAAAGTGTATTTCTAATATCTAGGATTTTCTCTTCATCATTCTCCTTTAGTGGACTTATCTCCTATTCTTTCTCATGTCTATGATTATGAATACATGCTCATTGTTATCGTTGTTGTGTTTTGTCCTTGTTTCTGTTATTAGTGTTACTTTAACCTGTGAAAAACTTATGTTTTTAAAAACAGAAAATTACACTTCCTCCTTACTCAAGTAGTATATCATAATATCAATATATTCATGATCTGCATGACATAGATCAAATAACTAGGAAGCATGGACACTTCATTTTGAAGGCATGTCGCCGTGTCAGACACGTGTCAGTGTCCGACACTCGTATGACACTGACACGACATATATCCATAAATTTTAGAATATAAATCAATTTTTTGTAACTTTAACATGATAGGCAAGAGAAAATAATAATAGATATGACATATATTATGAATAAAAATTGTAATTTTTAATTTTTTTATTAAAAATTATGAATATTTAATTATTTATATATATAAATATATGTCGTGTCGTGTCGCGTAATTTTGAGAGTTTGACGTGTCGCTGTGTCCGTGTCCGTGTCGTGTCCCGTGTCCGTGTCAGTGCTTCATAGTCAAATAATATAAGAAATTGATTTAAATAATTTTCAAAGCCTTGAGCTTCGTGTATTTTTAAATTAGTGTTGTTTTCTTTACCAAGGAAATTTAGAGTTGTTTTTTTTTTTTATATTTATATAGTTATTATAGGTAAATCATTTTGAAGAGATAATTTTTTGGTATAAAAACATTTTTAAAACAATCTGTTAAAAAAATTAAATTCATAATTGCCAAATTGTTTAGCATTTTGAATTTGGTTATTATATTTTTAAGATTAAAAAGAGAAAAAAAACAGTATTAAAATTTAAAAGTGTGCCTTAACTTTTTCTTTTTATTGGAAAGTCTTGTCTCTATCAATAAAAAGTTGGGCTCACCTTTCTTGGCTTTGTTACAACTTACAAATAATACCAAAACTAACCACATCCAAATAAAAATTCCAAATGAACTCTGTAAAGTATAACAAAACGTTGTAGACCAAAACCAAAATGTAAAACGTTAAAAAATATATAAAGGAAACAAAAAGAAAATTACACTATGGCTGGCAAAATGTGATCATTTATTTTCGTATTCGTTTGGGCGTTAGAGAGAAAAGGGAAATAGAAGATTTATCATTTTATTTTGTAATTCAAAGGGTAAAAAGTAATATAAAACATTGTATAATTAGTTTCTTTTTCGTCTAACATTTTATAATTAGGTATAATAACGCATGAATATATATGGTAGTTAAACACATCCTTAAAAAATTGAACTCTAAATTGTGGTTTTTTTTTTTTCCTACGAATCTCATAGATGTTGCCTAATTTTGACTAGACAAAAAGTTAATTCAACACTACAGTTTTCTGTCAATGTATAATTCATTACATAAGTGGGAGAAAGAAAATAATTAGAAAATTTGGCAAAGTCTACATAAGAATAAAATCATGCTCTTTCGAAAATTTCAACAGAAAGAAAAAAAAAACTAAACAGAAAATGAAGGTAACACACTCCTTCCAAAGTAAAAAATTTAAAGGCAAAATTATTAATTCCGTCGCTAAATTTTACATCAACTGTCAATTTCGTCTCAAATGTTTCATATTTTTGTCAGTTTTATCCTTTATTCTTATTTTAGCATAATATTAACGACAAAATTTGTGATTCATGATATGTAATGTAAAATTGATAGAAAAAGAAACTCAAATATTAACTCAGATTGAAAAACAGAATGCAATCGGTCATTAATTTATTGGAAACAGTTATTCAAAGGATAAATTTGACCAAAATGTAAAACATTAAAGACGAAATTTACAACAAAATAAGATTGGACACGAAAGTAGTGCTTTTGCCAAATTTAAAAATGCAAAATCAAGGCCACTGTATGTATGTAACTCCTTTCAGTCTTATCTGAGTATTAACTATTAAGTTACCACAATTGTTTAATTAAGCGTTAATAGTTGAAAATTCCTACCTTTGATAAATGAAAATAGGATTCACATGGACACTTAAGGGAAACCACTTCACCATTTAACGTCCATGTCCCTTAGCTGGATGACAATTAACATCTCAAGAACTTAACAGTTGACAATTGAAATTATTGAGGGATCAAAGTCACATATGTTAATTATTCATAGACTAAATCATTGACTTAATATAAACTTAGAAGCCAAAATATAAATTTTCCCATAAAAACACCTTATGTTGTACAACCGAGAGAGAGATAATGAACATGATTGGGCCAATATAAAAATATAGAAAATACCAACAAAGCCCAATTTTTCTTAAGGCTGCAGCTAAAGGCCGGCACGTTATGATGAACTTTTCTTAATTTCTTTGTTGCCCTGTTTACTCGGATTGGGTAGACCAAATCATACTTTATACACTTATCTATTTTTGTTATCTCTAAAATACAAGCATTTTCAGTTGTATTTCTAAGAAAAATTTTTGGTCAATTATTCCCTTAAAGTTGTGATCAATTTCAGTTATACTTCCAAAGTTTTTTTTAGTCAATCATACCCCAAAATAGTCTCTAAGTTAGGGGTACAATTGACACAAAAAAAGATTGAAGGTATAATTAAATCACAAAAAATTTGGAGATATAACTGAAACTGACCATATACTTTGAGAGTACAATTAATAAAAAAAAAACTTTGGAAGTACAACTAAAAATAATCGCATACTTTGGAAGGTACCAAAAATATTTTTCCCTTTTTTTATTATAAAAAATCTTATTTTAAGACATTTTCTGCTATTAAATACTTAAATGTGACACTTTTTTGTAGGAATTCAAATATAAATTTATCACTTTATGATAGATTAATTTCTTTTACTAAAGCAATCCCATTAGTCTCTCTTTCTTTGTTCTTTAGATGAAATGGAATAACTCCAAGCTTAATTAGAAACATTGGCATATAATCCAAAACACAGTTCAACTAGGGTCCCCTATATTCATAATTTCATATGCAACTAAAATAAATGCGGAATTTCTTTTTTCTGTTATCTTCCTTTTGTTTCTTCTTCCTATAGAATCAATTGTCTTACCTAATGGAAGTAAACGGTAAACCCAATCCAATAGGGAAAGATTCCTGATAAGTGATAACAACCTTTTTGATGAAGTAATAAGATTGAAAACTAATTATTGTAATTAAATGAATTTATTTAAATTAAAAAGGTAAATTTTAAAATTATATAATAATTCAATCAAATCATTTTGTAAAAAAAATAGATTTCACGAAATAAAATAAATTTTTATTTTTATTTTTACTTTAGAGAGAATGATTTTATTTACTATATTTAATATTGACAAAAATACTTTTGGTATCCTCAAAATATAGAGTCAGTTTCAGTTGTATCTCAAATATTTTATATTTGAGTCAATTATACTTATGAATTGGGGATACAATTAACGAAAAAAACTTTAGGGTCAAATTGGTCTTAATAGTAAGTTTGAAACTTCTGCCCAATTAAGAATGTCAACAAATGAAGTCAAATTAGTTTTGAAAGTAAGTTTGAAATCAAATTTTTTATAATTTTTCACTCTTAGGTCTCAAACTCACTTTTAAATTTAATTTAACCCCATTGGTCACGTGTGAAGTCTGTCATTAATTTACTAGATGAAGTAAAAACAAATGATAAAATCGATTAAAATATGAAACGTCGAGGATAAAATAAAAATAGACAAAAATACTTTTGGCACTCTAAAGTATAAGTTCAGTTTCAATTGTATCTCTAAATTTTTTTTAAGTCAATTATATTTTAAAATTGGAGACATAATTAAAAAATTAAGAGTAGTACAAAAAATACTTTACCTACAATCTAACACACCCTAAAATGATATAACTGAAAACAGAGTAAACTACTAAATTGGTCCCTGGATTATTGACTCGCTGGCAGATTGGTCCCTGAATTTAGGAAATTGACAAATAGGTCCCCGAAATTTTCTAACAAGTCAAATAGATCCCTGAATTTTTCTAAAATTTGTCAAATAGGTCCTTCAGTGCATGTTATTCAGGGACCTATTTGACTAACGTTAGAAAAATTCGGGGATCTATTTGACTCGTTAGAAAATTTTGGGGACTTATTTGTCAATTTCTTAAATTTGGGGACCAATCTGTCAGCGAGCCAATAATCCAGGAAACAATTTGATAGTTTACTCACTGAAAACATAACATTACGATAACTTTTTCTTGCTTTCTTTCTATGTCTCATTTTAGCTTATTCTTGGGGCAGGTAAGCGTTCATGAACCCAAGTGAAGTTAGCTTCAACCTCAAGTTCTTTCGCATTTGTGACTTTTGCAAATTTTGAATAAAAAGTTGTGCAAAATTATGGCCGTCCCCTTTTACCCAATATTAAATACACGTATAACTTTACCTTCTAAGTCATGCCTTTTTTTTTTTTTTTAACAAATTCTATTCACTTTTCTTCCCGTATTTAATTCTTAAGTCATCACATAAAGTTTCGTTTGCTTTTTACCTCAAAGGACAACAGGAACCAGTTCTCCAATGATTTGATTGTTAATGTATAGTTATATACAAATATACATATCTATTCGTATCTGTTTAGGTGATGTTGTCATCGAGTGGAGTACCCAATACTAATTACCAAGAGGGAGAACTCTTAAATGCGATTTTGTGAACAATTTTATGTTAAAAAATTTTAAGATAAAATATTATTTTATTAAATCTGGGGACACTCAGGTGTAACCCAAGGTTATATGCAACAGAAATTCTTAAAAAGATACAATATAAACAGGAAAAAAAAATCAGAAATAATTCTCCAACTTAGCCAAAAAGAAAAGTCTCTTATTGAACTTTCAAGTTTCAATTGATGCGAAGTTATAAGTTATATCGTCTATTTCTTTATATATAAGTGGTGCTAGTGATGTCAAAAGTCTATAATTAAGTTAATTACATGATCTATTTCTTCATATGAAGAAAGTCTAAATTCCAATTCTTTTAATTTGTCTAAAGTAATATTAACGGGCAATATAATCTCTTTTGAGTGTTCACATTCAAAAGTGATCTCATAAGCACTAGTATATCTTTTTTTTAATCTCTAAATAGAAAAACTCTTACCTTTCTTAACATATTTTTTTAACAAACTAAATTTAAATAAACTACAATTAATTAATCTCTTCTTATTTATAATTATATTATATAAAAATGCAAAAATATAATAATAATTCCATTATCATTTATCAATAACTAACTAAGTAACGAACTAATAAAATTATTTCCATTATTAAATTAATTAATATTTAATCATATTTAACATCACACATATGACATGTCACTCAAACTAATTAAAAAGCCGCTAAGATTATCTAACTAACATAATAATAATGATCTATAACTAACTAATAACATTATCTCAAATAATTAAATTAATTAATGATTAAATAGATTTAATATCACGCATTAAACTCAAACTAATTAAAAAATTAACAAAAATTAACTAATTAAAAGTAAATATACTTATCTCATAAGATTTTTTTTCCTCCTTCTTCTTCTTTGAATACTAATATATCCCTTTGGCCAAAAAAAAAGAATACTAATATATCCCCATACAAAAGTTGGCTATAATATGGATGACCTATCAAATCCTGAGCATTGCATTTTTCTGCTTTTTTAGTATATTTTATAGAGAGAAAGAAAGGGATAGTAAGAAAAAGTGTAAGCCTTATATATTTATAGGTAAATTATATTTTGGTACCCTATTCTTTTAAAAGTGACATTTTGATACTTTGTTCTTTGAACTATTAACACTTTGGTACCATAACAAAGATAGAAAACAAGGTAACAAATCGTGAAAGAACAAGGTACCAAAATTAAATCGGTCCATAAAAGAGGATATCAAAGTGTTAATAGTGCAAAGAATAGGGTACCAAAATATCACTTTTGAAAGATCAAGATACCAAAATGTTAATGGTGCAAAGAACAAGGTACTAAAGTGTCAATTTTAAAAGAACAATGTACCAAAATGAAATTAGTCCATAGAACATGATATCAAAATGTAATTTATTCTATATTTATTATTACGCACATTTTTTTCTATTTACTTATTCATTTCTCTCTTTAAAATATACTAAATATAAATAATAAAAATGTTAAGAATCTACTTCCGGATGACCTCATGTTTTCCACCAACCTCCTATAATGGATGTGGTCACCTACTGGTTGAGGATGTAGTCTCATTCCCCTAGAGCTTGCGTGTTGTAGTTTTGCAACTTCTTCTATAAAAAAAATATCTAAATTTATTTGTTATATATTCACGTCAAAATGCCCCATATTATATATATATATATACACATGTACAATCTATTAGTTGGGTTTTAAATATCAATTAAGTTATTGTTAATTTTATGTGCTATGGAAGTGGCGACAAGTTTTTCTTCTAGGTTTACAATAAATATAAATTATGCGGAAGAGCTAGAAAGAAGGTTCCGAAACAATAGTTTTTTAATGTTGCGGCCTGTCAAGCGGCAACCTAAAATGGGTTTCGGCACTTTAGTAAATTAAAGAGAACGTATTAAAAAATAGTCATTGTTATTGTTGATGATGAATAATACCTTGAATAATACTTAGTTAGAAAAATCATATTCAAAGTATAATTAAAAAAATAACGAAATCAGTGTAAGCTAATTCTAGAGATAAAATATAGCAAGCAGGTAATTAAAGAGACTAATAATTGAAACCAGCAGGTTGACTCTATGTATATATTATTGAAAGGAAGCATCATGTTCTTTATTGAATTTTTTTAACTAATTAGCTTCTTTCCATATAGGAATAGTCTACACCTGTGGTCTGTGGATGACTTCCATATTGTAAACCGGAATATTAATATTAGATTCTGAGCAAACACCACATGAAGATGTGTTCTTGAACTCACTAAAAATATATATATAAAAGTTCAAGCAAGTAAAGCAACACGGAATAGGCACTATATATAAAAGATATTTTTTAAAAAGAAAATGGTATCATATTTGCATGCATATATTTTAATTGATCTTTTTAGAAATATCTGTATATCACACTTTCATGCATATATCTTAATTGATTTTTTTATTAAAAAAATCAATATATCACACTTTCATGCATATATTTTAATTAAGTCCGAAGTGTAATATTACTCCTTTATTTAAGTAGGTTACAATTCAATCTTTTATCTATTTTTAATGTAATTTTGATCCTTTTAAGTTTCTTAAAAGTTTAATTCTTAGTCTCAATGACTGATGTAATTAATTATTTCTTTCTCGTTTTAAATTCAAAACGACGAGTTTCAAGCTACATGTTACTTTTGATAAGTTATTTATTTGTCTAATTGTAATCGCCAGCAAATAAAGTCAAATTTAACTTAGAAAGTGAGCCACTTGCTTATTCAATAGTCGAACGAATAAAATTTGTTATATTTTTTTTTATTTCAAGTCCAATTACGACGAATTTAAAGCTATAAATTACTCTCTTGATAGTTCTTTTTTCTACCTAGTCGGGAACATCAACAATGAGATCCAATCGAACTTGAACATGGTTTTCAATAATAAAAAAATTAGTATATGCTATATCCTGTGAATCCAACCTAATCCAACCTAATATGCTACTTTTTTATTTGGGTTGATTTGTGTTAATTTTTTCTTTAACTGAACCCAATCTAACATTAAACAAAATAATAAATCCAATAAATGTGCCATAAACCCAACCCTTGAGTACCCGGCCTCATAAGTCATATTGTGAGAAATTCTTGCTTTTTTGTTAATTAAGGATATTGATCCAACAATTAATTATAAAAAATTACTTTAATATCTAATATATAAACTTCAATGAAATATATTTTTAGTGTCTCTTTAATATAAATTTTAGGTTTTACTTAATGGATCTCACTCGGACAAGGTATTAACTCTCTCAATAATTAAATTTTTTAACATTTGAACTTATATGTACGGTCACTATCACCTTAACGGACTTTCGTTTCCCAGGAAGTATTACTGAAAGACCAAAACGTTGATGAGGGTTATGTTGACTATGTGGAGAATCTAGCACAATGTCATTCCTACCTTCTCGACCCTTAATCTTCACAATTTCCATTGTGATATTGTTTGTCCGTTCTATGGTGCTCCTGATGACTCTATCTCTCATACATTCCTTCAGTGTGATTTTGTTAGGGCAGTTTGGTTTGGTCTTCCTATCTTATTGAGGATAAATAACAGACAACTACAATTTCAAATATGGTTGAAGTCATGAATCAAGCGCTAGAGAAGGAACCCCTCTGTTTTCCATGAGACGTGGATCATTATCCTTGTTGGGCTTGATGTCATATGGAGGTTAAGAAATGAAGTTGTTTGGAGGAATTCGAACGCCCATCCCTCTATAGCTATTAGGTCCATTCAATCCATTGTCGCTTTTTATGTTGATGTATTTGTTAATAGTAAGTCTTTAGCATCGTCTTTTACTAACACTATTGAGTTTATGGCGTCTTCAAGTCATGCGCTGGATATCCCTTCGAGCTCTTGCAATGTGGTGAAGGTGTAGTGTAGGGCGTAACTCGGAGTCGGCTGTTTATTCTTCTTACCATTTTTCTTAATAAAAAAAATCACCTTAACGAATAACATTGTATCTTCCTAATTTTAATAGGTATACTTTATTTTTTTTTGCCTAAGTTATACTTATACTTCTTCTATTTTACTTTCTGGGTAAATTTTTACAGTTTTACAACCTAAGCCTGTCATTTTATTCTAAAATAATAATCAAATAATTAGTAAACTATTATAAAATTTTGATATGAGAATTTTAAAATAATAGTAAAAGAATTTGAAAAAAAACATTTATATAAAAATAAATTTTATGAAAAAAAAATTTGTATATATTCATTATTATATCATATGTTAACAAAGAGGCATGCACATTTTAAGATAAGAAGAATAAAGAGTAAACTAGCAATTTGGGTACTTGAAAGATTACCAAACTAAAAATTCAGTCCCTAAAGATAAAATATACATTTAGTCCCTAAAAGATCATAACGATATACTTTTTAATCCCTAAAAGATTGAAACGGTATAATATTTAGTCTATAAAAAGGACTAATTAGTATATTGCTTTGATCTTTTTTCAAGGGCAAAACTGTATACTTCAATCTTTTAAAGACTGAGTTGTCAGCTCAATGATTTTTTAGGGACTAAATTGTTAGTTTATTAAAAAATAAATTTAAGTTATAACGATTGATATATAAATAAAGGCAAAACACCCTTTCGTGCCCCTAACGTTTGCGGTGATTTTCAGTTATGCCCCTAACGTTTCATTTGTGTTAGTTGTGCCCCCAATGTGAAACGTTAGTTTCAATTATGCCCCCAATTTCAATCATCCACAAAAAAAAACACCACTTTCACACAATTTGAGCTCGGTTTTGATCAGATTTCATATGGGTTTTAATTTTCGGACATCACAAACTTGATTCCTTGGATCAATTTCAAAGATTAAGCTCAAAATAACCTCAAATCCGAAGAAAATCGGACCCTATGAACCCCAAAAAGGACCAAAACGAAATGCAGCAAAACGAAGCATTTTTCTCAAAATTTCCATGTGCAAAATAATCCTTAGGAGCCGAAAATGAGTACCCATAAACTCATTTATCAAAACAAACTGAAATGAACACGGATCGAAGGTCAAAAGTTCCGAAAAACGGTACACTAATGAGGGTGGAAGCATAATTGAAAATAACGTTTCACATTGGGGGCACAACTGACACAAATGAAACATTAGAGGCATAACTGAAAATCATCACAAACGTTAAGGGCACGAAATGGTGTTTTGCCGATAAATAAAAAAGCCAAATGAAGAAAGCCCTGGTGAGCACGGGAGCAGCAGTTGAGGCGTGATGGATCCGACATATGTGGGGAAGTCGTTTTGTGGTGAAACGTTAGGTTTATGCAATCATTAATTGGATCAGTTCATGCCCCCACACATAGATACCTCACTAGTTATTACTTAATTAGTAGTTAATTATAAAAGCATCATACAAATTAAAGTACAAACATTGGTCTTCTTGAATGGGATGGAAATTATTGTAAATTAATAAATTGGCTTAATTACATTTTTGGTCCATATGTTTCAGGTGAAATATAATTCAATCCAATCCTTTATTTTTATTTTTATTTTTGTTTTTTCTTTTGCAAAATTGGTCATATATGTATATATGTTCATATAATTTTTCACTTTTCTAAACAACTATGACATATATTCGAATTCGATGAGTTTAAAGCTATATATGAATTATTTTTAATGAGTTTTTTTCTTTGTCCAATTAGAATCGTGAGCAAATAAAATCAAATAGATTCTTGAAAGTGAGTTATTCGTTTTGCGATCAATAAAGTAAAGTTAGTAATATTTCTCTCGTTTGAAATCTAAATGTCAATAGTTTGGAGTAACAAATTTTTCTTGATGAGTTATTTTTTGACCTAGTTGTAATTGTCGACAAATAAATTCAAATTTAATCCAAGAGTGTGCTCGAGACTATGAAATGAAAAATTATGAAAATATAAATTACCAATTTTGATGAATGAAAGATAAAGGGTTCTATTAAAATTTACTCCAAATATATGAGCCCAAAAGTGAATTAAGTCCATGCTTATAAGTATTTTTAAGTTTAATTAATTAATTTATTTTTTTTTTGGCCTGAG
>QANZ01041661.1:4393-51937 GCA_003254925.1 Chamaecrista fasciculata
AGATACATTCATTCATTTCTTAGGGTTCGAATTCGAATTGGGGGAGAAAGTTTGGGGTTTCTTTCGATTTTGAAGAAATTCCGAGAGAATGCCTACGACTGATGATGAAAACTTGTCGTCGCCGTCGTCGTTTACCCATTTCGGCCGTTCGCTTTTGAGTCTCTGTCGCAACCATCAGGTTCACTCCATGGAAAGCTCAACGACGCCACATGTTCACTCTGTCGCGACTTGCTTTCTCTCTCATAAGTCTCTAAGCTTCTCGATTCCTTCCTTCGCTGCCACGAGAGCTTTTCGGCTGATGAATGATGATGATGATGATGATGATGATGATGATGATGATATGAACTGATGATGAAGTGATTTTTTTTTTAATTTTTGGATGATGAACTGATGAATGATGATGATGATGATATGAACTGATTTTTTTTTTTTAATTTTTGGAAGAGTTTTGAGACACTTTACAATTTTAGGAATTTAGGGTTTTAGGGTTTAGAGTTTAGGATTTTAGGGTTTAGGGTTTAGAGTTTGGGGCTTAAGTTTTAGGGTTTTTAATACATTTAAGGACTGAATTGGAATGTTTGGAAGGGTTTTGGGATACTTTACAATTTTATTTTTAGCATTTGGGACTAAAATGAACGAAGAAGATGAAAAAGATGAATAAGAGGATTAAAAAAAAGTTTTAGGGGATTTAGGGGTTTTGGGACCAAATTGCAAGAGAGTAGTTTTAATGAGGTGTCAAGTGGAAATGAGTTGGATACTAATTTGAGCAAACCCCCTTTTTGGTCCCTCAATTGTTACTGAGTCGAGGATTTGGTCCCTCAACTAAGCATTTAACGGCCACCTAAGCAGATAACGGTGACACGTCATCACTTAACACCTCTATCATTAACGGACCAGACGTGAGGGACCAAAACGTAAACGGGATTGTACAATTGAGGGACTGGGTTGTAGTTTCCCACAATTGAGGGACCGATTCCTCGACTCAGTAACAATTGAGGGACCAAAAAGGGGGTTTGCTCTATGTATTTTCCTACAATTTAGGGACTAAATGGTTGACTCTGTAATAATTGAGGGACCAAAAAGTAGGTATCTCTTAAATGATAAACTGAGGCAGATTTTTTGTTTTTGATAACAACCAAGGAAGATTTTAAAATGCAGATATAAGGATGACATGTACGACCGCATGTGGATAATTATAGATTTTTGGGGCTATTGGGATCCTTTGGAAATAAATTCAACAGAAGAAATAAGAGTTGGAGAGTCTGCTTATAAGCTTCCACCTCAAGTATTTCGCACTGCTGTACAACCCCACAATACTACTTACAACTTCTTCGGTATTAATTGGACTTATGATGAATCCTACCAATATATAGTGTTCCTTCACTTTGCTGAAATTCAAAAGCTTTCTCCTGGCCACAAGAGAATCATCAATGTCACTTTTGGTGATAATCACTACTTCTCTCAGCCTCTCGATTATTTGAAACCTATAACTCTAACTACCAAAAACCCAACTAAAGGTCGTGCTACTTTTAACGTCACTGAATCTGCACAATCTAATGCTCCCCCAATCCTCAATGCCTTCGAGATTTACCAATTGGTCCCACAACCAAATAACCCTACGAATGCACAAGATGGTAATATTGCTTTTACTTCTTTTTTATTTCATTAGTTTGATTTGTGGGTTTTGGCCAAAAAAAAGTTTGATTTGTGGGTATATAATGTTCTGTTTGTAATTTGTGTAGTCTATGCCATCAATGAAATCAAACGTACTTATGGGGTCTCCAGAATCAGCTGGCAAGGTGACCCCTGCGTTCCATCGAAATTTACATGGGAGGGTTTGAACTGCAGTTCTGACAACAATTCAAGGATCATTTCTTTGTAAGTCATTCTATGAACTTACTGCTTTTGTTTATATTCCGTTGACATAAAACATCAACAATTAATTTAGTGTTGGCTTTAGAATTGATGTTCACGGTAATATATATATATATGAAGAGAAATAGCTATAGAGGATAGTGAAATGCCCAAATGCATGGTATATGGACGTCTGGTGAGAATTTAATTTTCTTGAAATCATCCAAAGCTTGCCTTAGTTGATAATGATAGATCTTTTTATTAAATTATAATTGCATACAACTTACTTACACGCCTTTCCTTTGCCTTCTTTATTTGGTTTTAAAAGCTCGAGAAAAAATGTTAATGAGTGAAATGCATACTAATGAAGGTATAGCAGTTAAAAACTGCTTTCGGTTCATAGTTAAAAACTGCTTTCGGTTCATAGTTAATAGCTTCATTCTGTAAATCACATTTAACTCAATCTAATACACATTTCATTTCTCTCTTCTCTGATTTTCTTTTCTGCAATTTCACTTTCTCAATACATACTGCAGGAACTTGAGTTCAAGCAAATTGACAGGACAAATAGCCCCTCAATTTGGTAATCTGGAAAGATTGGAGTTCTTGTGAGTTTGAACATTTATCTAAATGTGCAATTTTTATTCCAGAGATATCCATAACACAACACTGATCTGATATCTTGTTCATAGGGATTTATCAAGCAATGAATTGACAGGACATGTGCCAGAATTTATTGCTAACCTTCGTAATTTGAAATTCCTGTAAGATTCTTACATTACTATGAAACATGTATTCTCTAATTGTTAAGTGATGTTTCTCAATTTTTTTTTCCTTTTTCTTTTGAAGTAATTTGTCGGGAAACAAGCTCACAGGTCTAATTCCAAAGGCTTTGAGAAAGAAAGCTGATTTGCAGCTCAGGTTTGCTTTGTCTTTATAATCAAATTCTCTACTATATTTACTATATCAAATATCTATGATCAAGTATGTCAATACACCTATTTATAAAAGTGAGTATAGTGTAACTTAAGATTAAAACAATGGATTTAATAGAAGAAGCAAGAAATCTATATGGATAATTTTTTTTTGGTAACTCTTACCACAGCAGTGACTGTTTTTGTTTGTGGAAGCAAGAAACATAATTCTATTTTATGTATGTGGATCATATATTTCCGCCTCAACTTTCTCAGTTTTTGTTCATACACACACACACACATCCTCCTGACAGCTCGAAGTTGGCTGCAAAATTTGTGAAATAAATACTGCATAAGGCATTTTCGTTCACTGGATTTGCTTGACGCTTTAATATTATGCCCATTTCATATTCTTCTACATGAAACAATCCAGTTAATATAAGAAATTCAATTATGTGATATGTAATTATGTATACATAATTAGGTTATACCAATATTAATTTTTTGTACTTGCTCTGTTTTACTAGTGCGGCTAACAATCCAGATCTCTGTCAAAATGATTCATGTAAGGAAGTGAAAGAGCACAAGATTGTAATTCCACTCATAGCATCAATTGCAATTCTGGTATTAATTGTCCTGGTTTCTTTGATGATTTGGAGGCTCAGAAAGAAAATATCAGGTACTTTTTGTTTTCATTTCAATAAGAATATGACACCCTTGTTTACTAAATTTTGGCTTATCTAGTTACAATTGGAGAAGGGTATTGATTTTGTTGTGTGTTTCCATCAACATGCAATTCCTTCTTCTCTTCAATCTATATTTGGTAACCACTAATGCATGGATGGTACTTATGCTTTGAGTCTTCTTTCCATTGTAAAGTTGGGCTAATTAGTCTCTTGGGTTGTTCCTTTCTCTTAACTCAAGTTGCTTTACTTCATGTTTGAAGTCTTCAAACATTTGATTGAATGTTGTAGGTTTGCCTATAAAATCACAGAACACAAGCATCCTAAAACAAAAAAATCAAGCCTTTTCTCACTCTCAAGTTCTCCGTATCACCAACAATTTTGAAACTATTCTCGGAGAAGGGGGGTTCGGGAAAGTTTACCTTGGTACTTTAGAAGATGACACTCAGGTTGCTGTAAAGTTACTTTCTCCATCATCAAAGCAAGGATATAAAGAATTTCAGACAGAGGTTAGACAAAAACATTCCAGTCATTCATCAATTATGACACAATTTATAAATATTTGCAGTTTATAAAGAATTTCCAATCACTCACACAGTTTATAAATACTTGCAGCTTAGCTTGGTAAAATTATGTTCTTCAATTATGACAAAAAAATTGATAACATGCAGGCTCAACTATTGCCAGTCATTCATCACAGAAACTTGGTTTCACTAATTGGATATTGTCATGAAGATGATTTCAAAGCATTGATCTATGAATATATGGATAATGGAGACCTCAGCAGACTATTATCAGGTTGTCTTATCATTTGATGAGTACTTTTATTGTGGATTATTTGCCTTAAATTCCTTCATATAGTTTACGAGATCTCATCGATTGGTGATAATATGAAAGATTTGAAGTGTTCGTGACCCTATTGTGTGTTCTACCTTTTATTAGTTATGTTTAGTAATTGTAAATAGGCTTTATCATATTTATTATGTATTTTATTTTATTCCCTAAATTAGAATAGGAGCCTTGTATATATTAGTCTAATTAGCCTAATGAGAAGTTAACAACGTATTCCAAATTTCTACATGGTATCAGAGCCTGGTTGCCTTGAAGTGAGTTTTTTCCTCCTTCTGCAACCCCAGAGTTCCTGACCTGAGGTTGAGTTTTCTGCCTCACAACTTGCTGTCAAAAACCCTAGGTTATCTTGAGGTTGAGTATTCTCCCTCCTTTGCCGTCACCACCACCCTATATCGACAGAGACCTGACCGACCGGCATCCGCCCTTTTTCCGGTCGCCGGAAACCTCCACACGCGCCGCCACGCGCTGTCCGAAGCTTCTTGCACAGCCACTGTCGATCTGCAGATCTGCGGATTTCTGGGCCTCGTTTTGCCTCACCGCCACCAAAATCAGACTCCCCACCGTATCGCCGACATAACCCTGAAGTCTGGCCGCCGTCCTCCGCTGCACGCTCCTCCACGCGCCGCTCGATCATTTCTGGGCAGTTTGCGTTTTTTTTCACGATTTGTGAAGTTCTGGAGCTCCGTTTGCGTCACCGCCACCATCATTGGACAGACGACCATCTCGCCGACCAGAACCCAAAATCCGGCCACCGTCTGACGCCGCACGCGCCGCCACACGCCCATGCGCCGGTCACCGTTTTTGTAGTTCGTTTTTCAGCGTTTTTTGGCTTTTTCTGGTTTTTTTGGCTGAATTCTCTTGTTTTCCTCACTTTTTTACTATGAGTGACTCTAAAGTGTTGAGAAATACTTCTCGGGATGTTGCACCTGGAGCCCCTCTCTCTTCGGATGAAATTCGACTTTTTCGGCGGCTATTAACCAAACTTGACTCTCCTATGGTTAGCTCTTCTAACTATATGCAATCAGGTATGGTTTTTAATGCCCATGTTCCCACTTGGATTGTTGATTCTGGTGCGAATAGACACATGACTGGGTCCTCTAAAGATCTATCTAATTATTCTCCATGCCTTAAAGGGGAGTTTGTTCGAATTGCCAATGGGTCTCAATCTCCTGTTTGCGGGACTGGTTCAGTTCATTGTACTCCTGACATTAATCTTTCTTCTGTCCTTCATGCACCTGAATTTCCTATTAGTCTTTTGTCTGTTAGTTCCATTACAAAAGACCTAAATTGTAAAGTTGTTTTTTATCCTAATCATTGTGTCTTCCAGGATCTTCATACAGGGAGGAAGATTGGCAGTGGTAGATTGCATAATGGCTTGCACGTGATTGACACTGTTTGTAACTCAGGTCAAGCCCTTCTTGGAGTTAATAAGGATGTTCGTCAGGAGATTATCCAGTGGCATAGACGGTTAGGGCATCCCTCATTTTTTGTGTTAAAGAAACTCTTTCCTAAATTGTTCACAAATCTCTCTGTTGAAACCCTATTTTGTGAAGCCTGTGAGTTTGCCAAGCATACCAGAGTTTCTTATCCTTTGAGTAACCGTAAGAGTTCAATTCCTTTTATGACTATTCATTCTGATGTGTGGGGTCCTACAAAAACAGCTTCCTTGTCTGGTTGTCGGTGGTTTGTCACATTCATTGATTGTTGTACTCGCACTACTTGGGTTTATTTGTTAAAAAGTAAATCTGAGGTTGCTTCTTCCTTTAAATCTTTTCATAAAATGGTTTGCACTCAATTTAATGCCCAGATAAAAATTCTGCAAACCGATAATGGGACTGAGTACGTGAATTCTGACCTAGATTCTTATTTGGAAAGTCACGGAGTTATTCATCAAACTAGTTGTCCATACACTAGTGCTCAAAATGGAGTGGCTGAAAGAAAAAACCGACACCTTCTTGAGGTAGCCAGGTCTCTTATCTTTTCCATGAACTTACCTAAACATTATTGGGGGGATGTCGTGTTAGCTGCATCTTATCTTATTAACCGGATGCCTTTAAAACCACTCGACTTTAAATGTCCTCTTGAAGTTTTAATTGGTAATCGTAACTTTATTGTTCCTCTTAAGGTGTTTGGTTGTGTTTGTTTTGTCCCCACTAGGAATGTTGGTAAACTCGACCCTAGAGCCCTTAAATGTGTCTTTATAGGGTATTCTCCTACTCAGAAATGGTACAAATGTTATCATCCTCCCTCGAGAAAGACCTTTGTCAGTATGGATGTCACTTTTCGTGAAACTGAACCCTACTTTGACTCAGCCTCATCACCTCTTCAGGGGGAGAGTAATGTAGAAGAGGTCCTTGACTTGGGTGACATAAGGTAGACTGTTGTTCAGGGGGAAATTGATGAGCCTATTGTCCAGGGGGAGATTGATGAGCCTATTGTCCAGGGGGAGATTGATGTTCAGAGGCTGGAAAGGTTGAACAGACCAGATCTGAATACTTACTCTAGGAGAAAGAGTGATGACAAACCTGAAGAAGCCATCATGCAATCTATTGAACCTGTTGAATCTTCTTCCACTGGTGAGGTATCCTCCTCTTCCCTTGATAATTCTCATTTGCCTATTGCTCACAGAAAAAAAAGTTAGGTCTTGTACCAAATGTCCTTTGTATCCAATGTCTAACTTTGTTTCTTATGATTCCCTTTCCCCATCATATAGAGCGTTTGCCTTGTCTATTTCCTCTGTGTCTATTCCACAGAATTGGCAGGAAGCTGTCACAGACCCCAAGTGGAAGGAAGCGATGGTTGAAGAAATGAAAGCCTTGTCCAAGAATGAAACTTGGGAGTTGGTCTCTCCTCCACTTGACAAAAAGTTGGTGGGTTGTAAATGGGTGTTCACTGTGAAACATAGAGCTGATGGTTCAATAGAACGCTTCAAAGCCAGATTGGTGGCCAAAGGATTCACACAAACTCATGGAGTGGATTATCATGAGAAGTTTGCTCCAGTGGCAAAGATGAACTCCATTAGAGTTTTGTTATCTTGTGCAGCCAATTTAGATTGGGACTTACACCAATTTGATGTGAAGAATGCTTTTCTCCATGGAGACTTGGAAGAGGAAGTGTACATGGAAATTCCGCCTGGGTTTAATAATGAACAGAGTCAAGGGAAAGTGTGTAGGTTGAAGAAGGCCCTATATGGATTGAAACAATCTCCGAGAGCATGGTTTGACAAATTCAGCAATGCCATGATTTCTTTTGGTTATCAACAAAGTAATTCTGACCATACCCTTTTTATAAAGCGTAAAGAGGGGAAACTCACTCTTCTTATAGTCTATGTGGATGATATAGTTATGACTGGAGATGATAGAGAGGAGATGACTCGGTTGAAGAAGTTATTAGCTCAGGAGTTTGAAATCAAAGATCTTGGAAAGTTGCAATATTTCTTGGGAATTGAGGTTGCTCAATCAAAAAGAGGAATCTTTATTTCTCAGAGGAAGTATATTTTAGATCTCTTGAAGGAGACTGGTATGACTGGGTGTAAACCAGCTGAATCTCCCATTGAAAGTAATCACAAACTACAATTGGGGGTTGGAGAATCTGTTGATAAGGAGAGATTTCAGAGGCTTGTTGGGAAGCTTATTTATCTTTCTCTCACTAGACCAGATATTGCTTATGCTGTCACTTTGGTCAGCCAATTTATGCATGACCCGCGAGAATCCCATAGCCAAGCTGTTTTTCGCATCTTGCGATATTTAAAATCCAGCCCAGGGAAGGGATTACTTTTCTCCAAGCACGGTCACTTCCGGATAGAAGCCTTTACAGATGCTGATTGGGCTGGATCACTAGATGACAGAAGATCCACGTCCGGATATTGTACTCTTGTGGGAGGAAACTTAGTAACTTGGCGGAGTAAGAAGCAAAGTGTGGTTGCTAGATCCAGTGCAGAAGCAGAATATAGGGCTATGGCACAGGGAGTTTGTGAAATTTTGTGGGTCCAGAAACTGTTAGCAGAGCTGGGCTTACTAGAAAGAGAAAAATTGTCCTTGTTTTGTGACAACAAGGCTGCTATTAGTATAGCTCAGAATCCTGTTCAGCATGACCGAACGAAGCACATTGAGATTGACAGACACTTTATCAAAGAGAAGGTTACTAGTGGCTTCCTCAATTTGTGCTATGTGGAGTCAGAGAAGCAACTTGCTGATGTGTTTACTAAAGGCCTTAGTAAACAAATGTTTCACACACTAGTTTTCAAGTTGGGCATGTGTGACATCTTTGCACCAACTTGAGGGGGAGTGTTGGTGACCCTATTGTGTGTTCTACCTTTTATTAGTTATGTTTAGTAATTGTAAATAGGCTTTATCATATTTATTATCTATTTTATTTTATTCCCTAAATTAGAGTAGGAGCCTTGTATATATTAGTCTAATTAGCCTAATGAGAAGTTAACAAAGTATTCCAAATTTCTACATGAAGTAATTGGGAAAACTAATTTATCAGTTTTCTGTTATTAAAATTCTAGTTGGGCAAAGATTTTGCTGGCTGCCATTGATGATTGATTGGTTCTGACCCTTATAAAGGGCGACTCAGTGCACGAAGCTCCCACCCGGTGGGGTCTGGGGAGGATCAGATGTACGTAGCATTACCCTTGTTTAGTAGAGAGGTTGTTTCCAGGATTTTATCCCGTGACCTGGAAACAGCCTCTTTGCAAAGTAGGGGTAAGGTTGTGTACATCTTATCCTCCCTTGACCCCTATATATGAAAATAATTAATTATCAATATACCTAATAACAGGAAATAATATTATAAACAAAAATTGGTCTTGACTAGTGAATACTTCAAAATTCATAGTTCTTAGCTTCGAAGCGTTCTGAGATTTTAACACAATTCATTGCCAAGAATGAATGTCAGAGTAAGAGAGGGGAAAGAAGGCAAGAGTTGGCTTCTGTTAGTTTTAATTTTGCCCAATTTCTCTCGTTTCTACTAAATAATTGCATTGTCCAAACATAATTTCTTAAATATAACTGCAACATCATCATCATCATCATCATCATCATCATCACCATCATCATCATATATATATATATAGTTTTTGGCTCCAGAAACAACCTACTGACAGATAAATTGATCTTTGTAGAGAAAAATCCAAATGTTCTGAAGTGGAATGAGAGACTTCAGGTTGCAGTGGATGCAGCAAAAGGTTAGCAAACTGCTATTGTTTCTCTTTATTTCTTTCCTTCTTTTTTTTTTTTTTTACAATCAAACCTGTTTTCTCTCCTTATTCTCCCGCTCTCATACTTTATTCTGGTGGAGTTGCAGGACTAGAATACCTACATAATGGCTGTAGAACTCCTATAATCCATAGAGACTTAAAGCCATCCAATATCTTATTAAATAAATCCATGCTTGCCAAGATTGCTGATTTTGGGCTGTCTAAAGCATTTATGAATGACAAAGATTCTCATCTATCAACGCAACCTGCCGGTACCCCTGGTTATATTGATCCAGCGTAAGTCTTTGCTTTGCATTAGGGTAGAATCTTATATATGTGTTACTATTTTGTATAATATATTGTAGTAACATGCTTCTTTGTGGTGCAAGTTGACTCAATCTGTGGATTTACATATTGTTATAAGTGGAACTTAATTTAATAAAGAAGACGTATAGGTCCATAAAGATGTCTACCTAGCCTAATTGATTGTTTTATTTGTAGATTTCAAAGATCTGAAAACCTAAACAAGAAAAGTGACATTTATAGCTTTGGGATGATTCTTCCACAGCTAATCACTGGCCGCCCTCCAATAAGGAAAGAAAATGACAATATTAGTTTCATTCTTGATTGGGTTCGTCCTAAAATCGAATGCGGCGATATCCAAAGCATTGTTGATCCAAGAGTTGCAGGAGAATTTGGCGTTGTTTCTGCATGGAAAGTTGTTGAGATAGCAATGTCATGCTTTTCACCAGAACCATCCGAAAGGCCTGATATAAGTAACTTATTGCAAGAATTAAAGGATTGTTTAGCTTTGGAGAAGGATGCTTTGGGATCAGATAGGAGTGAACCACATGGTTCACTCAATTATGAATCAATGTCTGTTCTGTCTGCTAGGTAGTCATTATACTACACAACAGTTTATGCTAAAGCCACTGCTCATTATATTATCCTAGTACTTTTTAATGTAAACTAAATGGGCAATATTTTGGCACCTTTTGTTGTATTGGTATATTGTTTGATAGTAATGTAATTGCTTGATAAATTACGATGTTCTTATTCAATAGTGAAGTAGAACACTGACAAAGTTGTAGAAAGTTTTGGACTACAATTCACACTAAAATAAAGAAGAAAAAACTCACTCATCACATCATCATGAGGTCATCACTTTTTTGTTAACGATTTTTACTGTGTCAAGCTTTGGGATTTAATATGAAAGTTTGAAAATATAATTGACAGAAAAAAAAATTAGAGTACAACTAAAACTTATGACATGTGATTTTGCCATTTTTTTTTAAGGGAAGTGACGTTCCTTTCTATATAAATTCAGCAAACAAATTTGTGGAATGAGATCTACTTTGAAATTTGCTATCAACATAGGGTTTTTAAGGAAATCAGACCAACGAGCACTTCCACATATTTTGTACTAGAGGGTTTGCTATCTAAAATATAAAATTATTTAAAAATAATTTGTGAAGAGAGAATATCACATGGTACTAAAGTGTCACTTTTTAAATCACCAGGTACTAAAGTGAAATATGACCAAACTATAGGGTACCAAATTGTAATTTATCTTTTTTTTTTATGGAGCTTAAAATAATAATGAAAATCAAAAGTCACCTGTATGGGGTGAGACTTGAGAGAATTTAGGCTAGAGGAAAGTGGGTGATTTCTTTTTCTTTTCTAATTTTTTAATTCAATAATTTTGACCAACCATAAAAGGGTGGAGCCATATAATATAAGATAAGGATTAGATTAAAAATTATAATAAATTATAGGGACTATTAATTTTTCGCATTGAAAATGACGTAATTTAAAAGCAACCTAAATTTGTATTTTCTCCTTCTATGGACCACCTCTTTTATGTTTTCCATTAATTTTTTGTCGCTCTGTCACTTGACTAATAAAAGATTTCCTTCTTGACTTAGGGCAAGGACAAAGATTTTATTAGAAAAATTCCTTTATCACTTGCTTTTGAACACTCTACCATACCTTCCGTACAATTCAACATACAAGAATTTTCGGCTAACCAGTCCATACCCAATATCACATCAACATGGTTCATAGGCAAACACACCAAATTCACAGTATACAAACAAGAGTTAATATGGATTGGACACACATTACAGACATAAGCTAACATATTAGCATTTCCAACAGGTGTAGACACATTCAAATCTTACGGAAGATATTGCACAGACAAATTCAATCGTTCACAACAATCTTGAGATATAAAGGAATGAGAAGCGCCTGAATCAAAGAGTATAGATACTACATGTCCAGAAATCTCACCTTCACCCTGTAACACATTAGGAGTCGGTCCAACTCCTTTTCCTCTACCTCCTCTACCTCGGCCAGTTCTTCCACCTCTGTTTTCAATAGCAAATACTCTACCCTGCACCTGTGGCCGCAATGTCTCGGGTTGGACACTTTGTGCTGAAGATCTAATATTCTGAGTGGCTGTTCTACATTCTTTAGCTAAATTTCCCGGTCTCTGACATCTATAACAAATAGGCTGGAAGTTGGGACAAGGTCCATTGGCATGATTTTTCCCACACCGAGGACAAACACTCTGATTAGATGACGAAGTACCGCCTCTTCCACTTCCACTAGAACTCTGACCAGGTTTGAAATTTCGTCCTCTAGGTGCTAAATTATTCCCGGACCGTCTTTTCTGTTGATGTTCCCTTAATCTTTTTGCTTCTTCCAAAGTCTGGCTGACAATTCTGCATTTTGTAACCATTAACCCATAATCCCGAATCTGCATCGGGGCTATCTGTGTCTTTAATTCCATACTGAGTCCGGATTGTAATTGCCCAGCTTTCCAAGCTTCGTCCGGTGCATTTGCAGATACACAGAAAATTTAGATAATCTTTCAAACTTTGCCAAATACTCCTCAAATGACATATTTTGTTGTTTTAGCTAGAGGAATTCTACTTCTCTTTCTCTACGCACATCTTGCGGGAAATATTTGTCAAGAAAAGCATTTTGAAAAACCTGCCATGTGATCTGTTCTCCTTGTCCCTCCAGGATTTTTCGCATTCCACGCCACCAATAATCTGCCTCTCCCTTGACGAGGTATACTGCATAGGCCACTTTCTGTGTGTCATCACATCTCAATGCCTCAAATAATTTTTCCATTTCAATCAACCACTTTTCTGCCTCTTCTGGATCATATGTTCCATCAAATGGTTTAGTATCGGCTCTCTGAAAATCTGCCCATCCTCTACGATACGCATCATCATTCGCATCCACATTCCGGGGCGTCGAAGGGGTTCTAGTATATTCATTCTCGGTTATACTTCCACTCCACCTTGTGCCTCAAAGTTAGCTCCGGGATTTACTCCACCCCGGGCTCCCATCACGTTAGCCATATTCTGAAAGGTATCTACCAACGTCTGCATTCTACGATTCATCCTAGCCTCTAGCTCATCGAGGCGTTCTGACGTGGTTCGCCTTTCAGGCGCCACTCTCTCCGAACGGGTAGCGGTGGTTCGCCGTCTAGGTGGCATGTCTACTACTACAAAACAGAATACCATTAAGTTGATCAGGCTCAATGACATAACATTTTAATAGAGTATACATGACACTAAGAAAACTTGCCACCGCTTCCCACTAATCCCTTGAATTAAAGTCATTCACATCAATCAACTGCCTAGGTTCAGTGATGACGGAATATCCTTAATCCAAGGTTATCCTACCTAGGACTCCATAACCTACAGGGTAAACCGGATCTTAGGCTCTGATACCAAAAATGTAACACCTCTAGAAAATAAAACATACGTATATTAACTAGAGGTAAATAATATCCGGATACAGCCTGAATATATACAGAATATACAATAACCCAAACATGGGTCTACATAGAAAATAATCCAGGGGCTCCGCCCCATAACCAGCCTCGCAGGGCCCAAACAGTCCAGACAAAACATATATACGACAAACACTAAAACCTACTAATTTAAAAGAAAACAAGTAGAAGGATGTAAATCCTTAGGCGACGGGTTGCTTCCTTGACCCGATTCTATGCCTGCTCGATCCTGCACAACTGAGACTGAAAAATATGGAATGGGGTGAGAATAAAATTCTCAGTAGAGTTACTAAACTCTCTCTTACCATCAATCCTCAAACAACATTCACATTCTAAACAATCTTGCTAATCCAAAAGTTAAATTACATAATACTAATCGCAATAATTAACAAAACAATATAACATATCTATTTACTTTATTATCACAAATTGACTTGGTCACAAATTCCATTTTCAATAAAACTTCATCAAATCCACTTGCACAATAATAACATTTTAATAAGAATATCTTATATTCATTTATCTCATTATCATCAAATAATTTCATACTCAAGATACCTCAAATTACACGATTAATATCCACAAGCAATGTCATGATCTCAAATCAGTTTGGTCGTCTCGACCTAGGCTTTTCCAGAACGTCTCCCGGTGTGCGCACAATCCAACAAGCCTGTCACCTAAGGAATCCACCTTAGGCCAACTATGGAATCCACCATAGCCGTTACCCCAATATTCATCGCGAATAAAAGGGGAGGGATTCCACCCTCAGGTATCATGACATAATCCACAAATAAAGAATTTCAATTCCAAAGCCACAATTAGTCCATTTCAAACTCATAATCCAATTCAAACCAATTTCCACTCATATCATCTCTTTAGGGACTAAACTGAAACAATAAAATATATTAACTTTATAAACAAACCCATTATTTACTTAATGCTTAATTAGTCCAAAATAGCTAAATTTACATTTACAAAGCAATAGTGATCTGATCAGGACCATAATGAAATAAAACAGAATTTCCAGACATATTAAAAACAAAAACAGAAATGCAGTTTGGTCCTTTTGACAGTTTCAAATCAGTCCCTTCCTATGCTTTTGACTTCATCTTTCCTTCAAACATTGAAAACTCACTCTCAAACATGCACTCCCTTCTCTTCTCTCTCACTAGCACCTCTCAGCACCATAAAACTCGCCGGAAAGGTGGCCGGAAAACATCCCATAACAGAAGAAAATCTTCATCAACAAGACAATATTATTTAGAGAGATTAGAACCTGAATTTAAAGATTATAGTTGAGGAAATGTGTTCACAAATTTGTTACTTTAAACAAGAATCGAAGAATAGAAAATCCAACTCCTTTTGTTTTGAGAACAACACAAAAGTTCTCCTAAGACTCTGTTTTTACCGTTTTTCTGGCAGCACTCACTGTTTGCTGGATTCCTCCGCCTACAGTGGTCGGATTTGAACTATACGACCACCGACGAATTCCTAATATCCCCAGCTACAAAAGCTTATTTAGGATCGATATCTAATTCTCTCTCTATCGTACCCAGTTTTTCTTCCAAAGTTCACCTTCACACTCTGTTTTTCCGCTGATCCGGGCAGCACCTCTTCAACGGCGGATTCCGCCACCTACAGTGGTCGGATTCCGCCAACTTGCACTTTGGTCCTTCCCACTAATAAAATTACACTTCCTCAACTTATTTACATCAAAATTCTTTACCATTCCTTCACAATTTCTTACAAAAATAATTGCTCTTCCTTTTCCAAATCTTAGAATTATAATACACCTCAAATAAATTTAAATTTTCCTCGGCTGTTACACTGAGTCAGCTGTTTCTTGTAATTCTGCAGTTACACATTCTGTTTCTTGTAACTCTTATTCTTCTTGTAATCTTTCTAGTGATTCCTATACTTTGTGGCATA
Source organism: Chamaecrista fasciculata (assembly GCA_003254925.1). Classification (NCBI taxonomy): domain Eukaryota; kingdom Viridiplantae; phylum Streptophyta; class Magnoliopsida; order Fabales; family Fabaceae; genus Chamaecrista; species Chamaecrista fasciculata. Next base: position 19,637 of record QANZ01041661.1, read on the forward strand.
GGCGTCTTGGTCATTCTCATTCTGTTGTAGTTGCTGAAGTTTTAAAGCAATGTAATATCAGAGTTAGTAATAAACTAGTATGAACCCCGCGCGATGCATAGGACAAAATTACTTCATTTTATTATTATATAAATTGTGAATGCTATCCTTTAGAAATTAAAGGTATTTATTCAAATTATATAAAAATAATATAAAATACATACTTATTTTCTACTGCATATATTAAATAATGTGATATAAAATAAAGGCTTAAGTGCAATTTTGGTCACCTAACTTTTTTTGTTGCAATTTTGGTCTCCTAACTTTCACAAAGGTCTCAATTTGGTCCCCTAACTTTTTTTGTTGCAATTTTGGTCCCCTAACTTTCACAAAGGTCTCAATTTGGTCCCCTAACTTTCGCAAAGGTCCCAATTTGGTCCTCTAACTTTTTTTGTTGCAATTTTGGTCCCCTAACTCTTGAAAACGTCTCACTATTGGTCCCAAGTGAACTTTCAAGTCATGAAAACGTCTCCGCATAATGGTCATTTTTTAATCCACTTAACCCATATTTGTCACGTCATTAGCCAACTCAGCATGCTAAATCGACACTAACAGCAGATAATGAATGGAAAAAGTGCACTTGGGACCAACAGTAAGACGCTTTCAAAAGTTAGGCCAAAAATAGACTTATTTGATTAGAGCTTTGTTCCTTTATGGGAATTATGACGAAAAAGAACAACTCCCAAGTTTTGACTTGTACTTTGGGGTCAACTTCTGGACAACAGTTCAATTGCCCAATTCATCTTTTTTCATGTATCCTGAAATAATTCAGCAGGTTTCCAAAGACACAATACAAGTGTGTCTTGTAAACACAGGAAAAGGCACACCCTTCATAAACGCTCTAGAATTAAGGCCATTATTCAACAACTCTTACTATTCCTCTTCACATCCTTTAAATCTTCAGATCAGATATGATATTGGCTCTGGCCTTCCCCGGAAGGTACGTACTCTTCTATAATCTTTTTATCCTTTTTGCTTTTAAATTTTAATAATTTTTTTGGATAAGTTACACTTTGTACTATGAACCGATTATACTTTGGTACCTTATTTTTTTAAAATTGACATTTTAGTATCCTGTTGTATTCATTGTTAACACTTTGGTACCAAAAACTCCTTTTCCGTTAGCTTTTGACGGGAAAAAGCACGTGCAGGTCATGTGCATGGTCAAAAATACGAAATCCACTATTTTAAAATCTAATATGTATTTTCCTACAATTTAGGGACTAAATGGTTGACCCATTAATAATTGAGGGACCAAAAAGTAGGTATCTCTTAAATGATAGACCGAGGCAGATTTTTTGTTTTTGATAACAACCAAGGCAGATTTTAAAATGCAGATATAAGGATGACATGTACGACCGCTTGTGGATAATTCAAGATTTTTGGGGCTATTGGGATCCTTTGGAAATAAATTCAACAGAAGAAATAAGAGTTGGAGAGTTTGCTTATATGCTTCCACCTCAAGTATTTCGCACTGCTGTACAACCCCACAATACTACCTACAACTTCTTAGCTATTAATTGGCCTTTTTATGAATCTTACCAATATACAGTGTACCTTCACTTTGCTGAAATTCAAAAGCTTCCTGCTGGTCACAAGAGAATTATCAATGTCACTTTCAGTGATAATCAATACTTCTCTCAGTCTCTCGACTATTTGAAACCTATAACTCTAACTTCCAAAAACCCAACTAAAGGTCATGCTACTTTCAATGTCACTGCACCTGCTCAATCTTATGCTCCTCCAATCCTCAATGCCTTCGAGATTTACCAATTGGTCTCACAACCAAATAGCCCGACGAATGCACAAGACGGTAATATTGCTTCTACTTCGTTTCTTATTATTTCATTTGTTTGATTGGTGGGTTTATAATGTGTTTGTGAAAGTGACCCAACAAAACGCCTCGCTCAGCTGGTTTGTTCTGTTTGTAATTTTTTAGTAAATGCCATCACGGATATGGTATGGGTTTATAATGTGTTTGTGGGTTTATCTTTGGGTGAGTTTCCAATTTAGTATCATATTTCTCCTTTGTTGCAGATTTGGTCTTATGTCTTTGGGTTAATTGCAGAATTGGTCCTTAGGTTAGGTCAAGTGCAGAAGTGGTCTTATATCTTTACAAAATGATCAAGTAAAGGTTGATCCTTTGACAAAGATATGAGACCAATTTTGCAACTGGACCAAAAGATATGAGACTACAGTGGGACATTTTGCAAAGATATGGGACCAAAAGTTCAACCAAAAAAAGATACATGACCGAATTGTGAACTCAACAAAAGATATGGGACCAAATTTGCACTTTGACCTTTTTTATTTCATTTGTTTGATTGGTGGGTTTATCTTGTTTCGGTGAAATTGACCTAAGAAAATGCCTCAATCAATTGGTTTGTTCTGTTTGTAATTTGTGCAGTGAATGCCATCACGGATATCAAAAGTATTTATGGGGTCTCCAGAATCAACTGGCAAGGTGACCCCTGCGTTCCATATATCTTTGCATGGGAGGGTTTGAACTGCAGTTCTGACAAGAATCCGAGGATTATTTCATTGTAAGTTATACAATGTATTTACTGCTTTTGTTTATAACAATCAACATAGTGTAGCAACTTACACGCCTTTTCATTGCCTTCTTTGTTTGGTTTTAAAAGCTCGACAAAAAAATGTTAATGAGTGAAATGCATATTGTAGGAACTTGAGTTCAAGCAGATTGACAGGACAAATAGCGACTCCGTTTGGTAATCTGGAAAAATTGGAGTCCTTGTGAGTTTTTGCATTTAACTAAATGTTCAATTTTTATTCCAGAGTTAGTGAAGAATTGGATAATATGATACCCATAACACAACACTGATCTGATATGATATCTTGTTCATAGGGATTTATCAAGCAATGATTTGACAGGATAAGTGCCGGAATTTATTGCTTATCTTCCTGATTTGAAATTCCTGTAAGATGTTTACATTGCAATGAAACATGTATTCTCTAATGGTTATGTGATGTTTCTCAATTTTTTCCTTTTTTTTTTTCTTTTTTGAAGTAATTTATCTGGAAACAAGCTCACAGGTCTAATTCCAAAGGCTTTGAGTGAGAAAACTGGTTTGCAGCTAAGGTTTGCTTTGTCTTTATAATCAAATTCTCTATTATGTTTACGATATCAAATATCTATGATCATGTTTGTCACTACACCTATTTATAAAAGTGAGGGAGAAAAGCTTTGGATGAATATTAATTGTTTGACCTTCCTCTGTTTTACTAGTGTGGCTAACAATCCAGGTCTCTGTCAAAATGATTCTTGTAAAGAAGTGAAAAAACACAAGTTTTTAATTCCACTCATAGCATCAATTGCAATTCTGGTAATAGTTGTGCTGGTTTCTTCGATGATTTGGAGACTTAGAAACAAAATATCAGGTATTTATTGTTTTTATTTCATTAAGAATATGAAACCCTTGTTTTCTAAATTTTGGCATATCTAGTTACAAGTGGAGAAGGGTATTGCTTTTGTTGTGTGTTCCCATCAACTTGCAATTTCTTCTAGTATTCAATCTATATTAGGTAACCACTAATACATGGATGATTCTTATGTTTTGAGTCTTTCCAATGTAATGCTGGACTAATGAGTCTCTTGGGTTGTTCCTTTCTCTTAAGTCAAGTTGCTTTACTTCATGTTTGAAGTCTTCAAACATTTGATTGAATGTTGTAGGTTTGCCTATAAAATCACAGAACACAAGCATCCTAAAACAAAAAAATCAAGCCTTTTCTCACTCTCAAGTTCTCCGTATCACCAACAATTTTGAAACTATTCTCGGAGAAGGGGGGTTCGGGAAAGTTTACCTTGGTACTTTAGAAGATGACACTCAGGTTGCTGTAAAGTTACTTTCTCCATCATCAAAGCAAGGATATAAAGAATTTCAGTCAGAGGTTAGACAAAAAAAAAGTCTAGTCATGGTTTTATAAATATATGCAACTTAGCTTGGTGAAATGATGTTCTTCAATTATGACAGAAAAATTGCTAACTTGCAGGCTCAACTATTGACAGTCATTCATCACAGAAACTTGGTTTCACTAATTGGATATTGTCATGAAGATGATTTCAAGGCATTGATCTATGAATATATGGATAATGGAGACCTCAACAGACTATTGTCAGGTTGTCTTATCACTTGATGAGTACTTTTATTGTGAATTATTTGTCTTAAATACCTTCATATAATTTACTAGATATCATCGATTGTTGATAAATATGCAAGATTGAAAGTAAATGTAGGCAAACTAATTGATCAATCTCTTGATGATTGCTTGGTCCTGACTCTTATATATACAACAACAACAACAACCAAAGCCAAGTCGACTATATGGATCAACTAACGCCAACGTGTTCTATCCTTGCACATGTCATCCGTATTGTTATTGATAGATAGATCTTTCCGAATAGTTTGTTGGATAGTTTTCTTTGGTCTTCCCGTTCCCCGAATTATAGGATTTTCTATCATTTGATCAACTCTGCGTAACGGAGCCTCTAAAGGTCTTCTTTGCACATTCCCGACCCACCAAAGGCGTGTTTCGACCAATTTCTCAACAATAGGTGCCACACCAACCTCCTCTCTAATGACATCATTCCTGATCTTATCCTTAATAGTATGACCACACATCCAACGAAGCATTCTCATCTCAGTCACGCTGAATTTCTACTCAAGATGCCCTTTTATCGCCCAACATTCAATATCATACAATAGAGCGGGTCTTATTGCCGGCCGGTAAAATTTTCCTTTTAGTTTAAGAGGAACTTTTTTTATCACAGTTAACCCCCGAGGCCTTTCTCCTTTTCATCCACCCTGCCTGAATCTTGTGATTAACATTCTCTTCTATTTCCCCTTTGCTTTGCAATATCCTGCCCAAAATACTTAAAGCTTGTGACTTCTTGCAACTGTTGATCTCCAAGTTTCACAACATCTGTAGGATCTCCTTCTCTGCTACTGAATTTACACGTCATAAACTCTGTCTTACTTCTACTGATACGAAAACCGCAAGTCTCCAAAGCTTGTCTCCACCTCTGTAATGTTGCATTGACTTCTCCTTTGGAGTAAAAGAATGAATGTCAGAGTAAGAGAAGGGAAAGAAGGCAAGAGTTGGCTTCTGCTAGTTTTAGTTTTGCTCAATTTGTCTGGTTTCTATTAAAGATTTTCTAAAATGTAACTGCATTATCATCATCATCATAATAATAATAATATATATTTATATATATATGTTTATGTTTTGGCTCTGGAAACAAGCTACTGACAGATAAATTGATGTTTGTAGAGAGAAATCCAAATGTTATGAAGTGGAATGAGAGACTTCAGGTTGCAGTGGATGCAGCAAAAGGTAAACAGACTTCAGGTTGTTTTGAATTAAATGTGTTTCCCCTCCTTATTCTCTCTCTCCTATATTTTAATCTGGTGGAGCTGCAGGACTAGAATACCTACATAATGGCTGTAGAACTCCTATAATCCACAGAGACTTAAAGCCATCCAACATCTTATTAAATAAATCCATGCTTGCCAAGATTGCTGATTTTGGGCTGTCTAAAGCATTTATAAATGACATAGATTCTCATCTATCAACTCAACCTGCTGGTACCCCTGGTTATATAGATCCAGAGTAAGTCTTTGCCATGCATTAGGGTAGAATCTTATATATTTGTTACTCATTTGTACATATCGTATTAACATTCTTCTTTGTGGTGCAAGTTGATCAATCTATGGAATTACTTATTGTTATAAGTTGAATTTAGTTTAATTAAAAAGACGTATAGGATGGCTAATTGATTGTTTTACTTGCAGATTTCAAAGATCTGGAAACCTAAACAAAAAAAGTGACATTTATAGCTTTGGGATGATTCTTCTTCATCTAATAACTGGCCACCCTCCAATAAGGAAAGAAAATGACAATGTCAGTTTCATTCTTGATTGGGTTCGTCCTAAAATCGAATGCGGCGATATCCAAAGCATTGTTGATCCAAGGCTTATAGGAGAATTTGGTGTTGTTTCTGCATGGAAAGTTGTTGAGATAGCAATGTCATGCATTTCACCAGAACCATCCGAAAGGCTTGACATAAGTAACTTATTGCAAGAATTAAAGGATTGTTTAGCTTTGGAGAAGGATCATTTGGGTTCAGATAGGAGTGAACCACATTGTTCACTCAATTATGAATCAATGTCTACTCTGTCTGCTAGGTAGTCATTAGACTACACAGTAGTTTGTGCTAAAGCCACTGCTCATTATAATATCCTCGTACTTTTTAATGTAAACTGATTGGACAATATTTCGGTACCTTTAATTGTATTGGTATATTGTTTGACAGTATTTTGTTTAATTGCTTTATAAATTACGATGTTCTTATTCAATAGTGAAGTCAATGACAGTTAAGTAGGATACTGAGACAGTTATAGAAGAGCAGTTTCTATGGCAGTAGCGAACTGGCAATAACTTCCAGTTTGGATCAACAATAAGTCCTTGTGCTAGTTAAGAAAATCATAGTTTAGCCTAATTGCATTTTTTAGAGCCCATAACTCAAGCGAAAAACTTAAATTGCCCTATAATAGTAAAAATAATATAAATGGTAGCCACTGTTATTTTAAATCAAACTTGTGTGGAGATGAATGAAATGAATGAATAATTGGAAATCGGTAGTACAGGGGAAGCAACTGGCAGCTTTTCCACATCGGTTCCCCTAACAAATTTATAGTGAAACAATCATCATAAAGTTACCAAAAAAATTATGTTTTGAATAAAAATTTTAATAAAAAGGGCTATTTGCAAAAAACTAGAAGGTTCTAAAAGTCTTTTATCACTTTTCAAAACTGTTTTAAAGTTCGAGAAATTTTTTGCATTTTGTCTTGAAATATTCATATAAAGGATTTTTGTGTAGACATAGCATATCCCCTTCTATGTTTTCAGTCAAAAGTTATATAATACCACCACTCCTACAAGCATATATTGGGCATGTGTTGCATTCTAATAAAAGTGTATTGCTCAAAATGGGACAAGAATAATATTGAGAATAATCACAGGAAATCACTAGTTCAAACAATTTATGATATTGGAGAGATTGAATTGAAACTGTAAACAACCTTCTACCTAGCAGATGGCATAATCCCCGAATCAACCCGCAAAGAACCCATATCCAAGGAACTGCTTGAATTTCTCCTTTTGCTTTTGGTCTTGTTCATAGTTGTTTCCAAATGAACACATTCCTTTAGTTCAGTTACTATATGACTTATATCAGGTCTCTGAATTGCAGATGGTGGAGTGCAAGACATTGCTATATCCAAAAGTTTCCAAGCTGAATTAGCACTGTATGTCCCTTTTAACCTTGGATCAACAATGGAATGGATATCCCCCATCTCAAGTTTAGGAGTAACCCAATGAAGTATGTGACTGATGACCCCATTTTCTCTTCTTATTGCCGGTTGACCCGTTATTAGTTCAAGCAAAATTATTCCGAATCCGTAAACATCACTCTTCTTATTTAGGTTTCCAGAAGTTTGGAATCTGTTCAGATAACCACCAGTTTTCTTGTTAGATCTCAAAACAGAAATTTCACTTTTTCAACTGGCATTCTGAATTCATAATGTAATACTGCACCAACCTATGTATTGACTTGGAAAAAACATTTTTGTGGTCCCCAAAGTTTACATCTATTTTTCAATTTCGTCCCCAAAGTTTTACATTTGGTCAATTTAATTCTTTGCATTAACTCCATATATTCCAAGTTTCACATTACATGTCATAAGCCAGATTGACTTTTCTGTAGATTCATTGGATGGAGTTAGGGTAAATTATCAAATCAACCAAAATTTGAAACTTTAGGGATGGAATTGACAACAAACAAACTTTGGGGACAGAATTGAATATTGATGTGAAGTTTGGGGACCAAAATGTGATTTTGCCTATTTACTTTAGAAATAAGGTAGTGAACCATGATATGTACATGTAACTAGTCTTTCAAATAAAGTTTGGAAACTTGCCTATTTACTTTTGATAGGTTCTAAAAGTTTTCAGTGGCAGCTACTTCTTTTCAGAGTATCATATATATATATATATATATATATATATCACAGTAAGATGAAACTTAAAAACCTCAACCATTAGAAAATTGGAACAATTATTTCATGATATCAATTTAGTTCATGTTTATAAATATAAAAGTTCAATACAAAAGCTGCCAATATTTCATTGAATTATATATCAGAATGGACCTTAAATTAATTATGGGGGGGAGAACTTACTCGGGATCTAAGTAACCAAGTGTGCCGGCAGGGCGAGTTGATACATGAGTGTCAATGTCATTTGCAAAAGCTCTAGACAGTCCAAAATCAGAAATCTTGGCTTGCATGTTTTCATTTAGTAAGATATTTGAAGTCTTTAAGTCTCTGTGCACTATTGGTGGCTTACAACCATTATGCAGGTAGTCCAATCCTGCATTAACATTAAGTAACCAAATTCATTCACTGATGACATATTGAAGAATAAAAGCTAAAAAGAAAAAAGGCGCAAACTATATTGTAAAAACTGAACCTTGTTTTGCTTAGTGCTTACCTAAGGCTGAATCCAATCCAATCTGAAGCCTATCATTCCATTTCAATACATTTGGGTTCTCATCTGCATAACAAGTGTAAGAAGATTTTTATAGATTTTCCTTTTGAAATTGGTCAATCTGAGAATAGGTCTAATCTATATGTTCTATAGTCAAATTTAAAGACCTGATAAATGTTGTTGGAGGTTTCCATTAGCCATATATTCATAAATCAATGCCCTCATGCCACCTTCTTCACAGTAGCCAATCAGAGAAACTAAGTGTCTATGGTGAACAACCATTAATAGTTCTACCTGCAATTCAGATTGAACTTCATCAAATATTGAGTGTATGAGAATAAACTATTATTTCATATATTATTTTGTAACAAGTTCTATATCTGGGAAGCTTTTGAGTGTAAGACATTTATAAAGCCTTGGACTCTTCGACTCAACAGTTAACTTTTGGTGTATGGTTCACCCAAGGATTTATAATGGTTACAATGGTGCTTTCATTGAGGGATGATTGAACCAAAGAGGGTAACTTGTGGAGGATGCTATGTTACAAGTCCCAGGGATTGCTTTGTGTAAGGCGCGTCCTTATAAGGTCTTAGGCTCTCTAACATCAACGGCTAACTTTTGGGTTATGGTTCTCCCATAGACTTATATATATACTCATTACATATTTTCTTTTTATGTCTCACATAACTATGACATTTCTATTACCAAAATAAAAAGATTCAACCTTGAACTTGGATCTAACCTCTGATTGAAATTCTCTATAACCTTGCATTGATGATTGTGAAAGTAACTTGACAGCGACTGGAGTATCATTCTTTATAGTTCCAAAATAAACCTTTCCAAATCCTCCTTCTCCGATCATGTTTTGAAAGTTTTTAGTGATCCTTAGAACTGTAGAGTGAGAAATTGCTCGTTGTTTCAATTCCAGTGCTTCATCCCTTGCAGAAATAGTAATAACCACTGCAACATCAATGAAAATGATCAAAACTATTTGCCACATTGCTTAATTGAGCAAGAATTTTAGAAATCATAATCACCAGGTCTCAAATTATATTATCCTACCACTTCAAGATGATATGAAGAATAAACTCAAATATTTTTTTTTTCTTCCATACAGTTACTATTATAGCAGAAAGTAGATTATAGAAGGTATAAATGTTTCCAATGGAGAGAGCTATATATGTATTTTGTTACTTAAAATATGTAACAAAAACAACTGGTGGAGGCTCAGAAAGTAATGCTCAATCAAAAAAAACAAGGAGTATAATCTTGTACCTTTTAGCTTTTTCGTTACGAAGATCCATATTGCAAGAGAAACCAAGAGGATTACAATCAGAGCTGAAACAGAAGCAACCAGTGGAACAACAAACTTCTGTTTCTTGCATGAATCCCTTAGACAAAGGCCAGGATTATCATCCAAACTGAACAATAAATTAAACAATTAGTCAGCGTTCAATACACATAAGAAATTTGTATTACCTTACAATTGCAAGACTCCAAGAATTACATTAAAAGGAGATTTGCCGATATTTATCTTCTTTGTATTTGTATTGCTATGAATCAAAATATTGTACTGGGTTTGATACTTTTATTATTCTTTCTCAATTGTCTCAAGATTCAAGAAAAATGAAATAAGATAGGATCAACCAAATTTTGAACACATCCAATTCAATCATTTAATACTATTGAACAAACTAAAAAGATAAAGATGAAAAACCTCAATTGCAAATCTGACTTTTCTTTAAGACTGTTGGGAACTGAACCAGAAAGCTTATTGCCAGTCAAATTTCTACAAGAACATTGCGAAATATATTGAGTCAGAAGGTTATCAAGGTATGTACAGCAGCAGTAACCTAAATAATGCAAATCATAAAACTTACAGGATTCTCAACTTTGGCAGTTCAGCTAGAAATTCTGGAATTGATCCGGACAAGTCATTAAATGACAAATCCCTAGAAAAACCAATATTTGGATGTTGATGAATTTTTAACTATAAATAAGTTCACAATTAAATCATTGTATACAAACACTTACATCGACTCCAACTCTGTGAGTAGTGCGAATGAAGTAGCAATGTGTCCTGTTAATTTACTCAGGCTTAGGTTCCTGTTTGTGATGATGATCATTCAGATACTAAATCATGAACTTGGAAATTGATATAAGTATAAAAAGATGATATATGACCAAGTGATAAGAAGAAGATGACTTACACTGAGGTGATCCTCGCGTTGCTGCCATTGATGCCAGAAGTGCAGACCAGTCCCTCCCAAGGAAATTTTATAAGGCATGGATCAACTTGCCAATCTGACTTAGAGATGTTGTATGTGTTTTTGATTTCCAAGATAGCATCCACTGATAAATTAATCAAAATGGGGTCTCAGAAGTCAAACTCAAAAGATCAACAGAATCAATAGTTGAAGACTTGAAGTGAACATACCATCTGTTTTGTGTGTTGGGGAAGAAAGTGGGGTTATCAGTTTATAAACCTCAAAGGCATTGAGGATGGGTGGAGCATCGGATTCTGATGTTGCACTGATTCTAAAATGAATATTACTTTGATTTACTTGATGACTTATGGTTGTTGGTTTCAGGTATTCAAGAGTTAAAGGCTGTGATAGAATGTTTTCGTTGTTCAGAGTAATATTGATTATTCTCTTCCGCCCAAGGACAAGCTTTTCAACTTCCATGAAGTGAAAATAGACATAATAATTGAAAGACTCCTCAAGGTCTAGCCAAATAGAGTTATAGTCATAGTCTAAAACATAGGAAACATTGAGTGATTGGGCTGCAGATCTCAGCACTTCCTCTGGTAACTTATACGAATCACTTGTGTTTGAAGGATCGATATGTACCGATGTATTGAACAGTTTCCAATCTTGTAAATCATATCCATTGTACCATAGACGATCATAGATGTCATCCTTGTACCTGCTGTGTCTGCCAGCTGGGTTAGACTTGCCAACATCCATCCTTGCTTGTAATTCAAGTAATGATTGGGAAGGCAAGAGAGTTTGATAAATGGAATTGAACAAAGGACGTAGTTCCAATGCTGAAATCAAAGGTATTCCTATCAAACCCTTCACGAGGCACACATGTATTATGTTGGTTGTGGGAGTATGGATAATCTCCGAAACACGATAATATTTGCCTGGATCAATAGTTTTCCAGTAGTTGACACCAAGGTACAAGTCAAAAGATGGAGTTTGGTTTTTGCCATCATAATTTCCATAAGAGAAGTAGGCTCTAATCAGATAATTGTTGTTCTTCCCTTGTTTTGGTTTCAGGGTATAGCAGTGCCTTTCTCCTTCTGGGAAGCTTCTTAGTGTTTTTAGTTGACTCCCAAAATAAGGATAATCTAAATCAGACATTGATGCAGCTGAGACCTTAGAATTTGTTCCTGTTTCTACAAAGTTTGTGTCGGTCTGATACCATATACCAGTTGCAAGGTCTAAGTAATCATTGCTTGCTCCACAATCAATGCTTATGAAATCTATAAGTTCATACATACATATGTAATTAATAATTGAAGCTTAACCTAGAACCCAGATCCCGAATTAAAAAAAAAAAACAAATTCACACATATGTCATATGTTATGAATAATATTGTATGTTTGAAGCTTTCATCAAGATTAATTGATCTTTAATTATTTCTTCATCTTTTATCTAATCTACTATTGAAATTACAACATATGTGATTTTGTCTTATACCTATTTTTTTCCATTTTTGGTCCAAAATGTGATTTTGTCTTGCTTTTGTCATTATTTCTAACCTAGATAACTGAAATGGACCATTTCTCTCATATGTCTTATAATAAGTGAGTTAACAATGAGACAAGGATTATATGAAACGTAGAACATACCAGGATTGGGATTGTTGGAAGTGAGTTGCCTTGGAAGAAGCAAAGTGTTGGCAAAATGAAGCAAAAGGTTAAAGAAGGAGACCCATAAGCTTATTGCTGCTCTTTCCATTTTGTGTGTTGTATATACAATTCATAGAAGCTATCTCAAGTTCATACACTATATATATATATTTATATAAAAGAATGACAGTACAGTTAATTAGTAGAACAATTTAAAGAAATGAACTCAGTTCAAGTTTGACTTTTCAAATCTTGTCAGACAATTGAAATCAAGTTGGCCAAAGACTTTGTCAAATATTAAATAAAAAATTCATTACCAAAGCTATATTTCAACTACTCGGGAGTATGGAGTTTGGACTAGAGTCTTAAAAGTACCATTGGATACGATTTTAGTGGTCCTTTCTGTTCAACTATATATTTATTGTAAAATGCATATGAATGAAGGTACCTTCAGTATTAAAAAGTCGGCCATGCACTGTATAGTGTATACATTGTGCCGAAACAAATTAAAGCTAAAATCAAGGGAAGAAATCTTCTTCAAATAACTGACAACTAGTAATTTTTGCTCATATTTTAACTCAAATGCCATAACGTTTATATATATATATATATATATACACATCACTATTTGCTATTTAGAGATGCTCTGATAGAGACATAAACTCTGGGACCTATGTGTCAGATCGAGAAGGCAATTCCAAGTAAATGTGATAGCAACTGACACCAACTTTTTCTTTTTGTTCAAGAAATGGGGCTATTGTCTTATAAATAACTTTTAATCCAATCATTAATAATGATTTATAAAACTAAAGCAAACTTATAAATAATCTGATTTCATCTTTCTGTTTTAAAAATATGTAAAAACTTCTTTTAAAGTTGAAACTTGAACGAGATGAGATAATATTATTTTTTTAAAAAAACTAATATAAAACTCTTGATAAAAATATGGTTTTAAAACTTTGATGTTTATTTCAATATTTTTTTGTTGAACAAATAATAAATCTTTTAAAATATCAGTAAAACTTACTTTACATTTATTATAGTGGATGTCCATCTCTATCAAGTTGACAAACCAACTTACGAAATTTAATCCAAATCCCACATATAATTTGACTTATGTTAGTTGGTCTTTTCAAGTCAATACGAATGAGTTTTTTTTTTTTTCCTTTAAAGAATCAGGCTGTAAGAACTAAGAGGTATATCTCTCAATAATATTCATCCTCAGATATAGAGATAATCAAAGTGTGGTTTACTTATACTAATAATATCTTTTTCTTATATAGGGTCCAGATTGATCTCACAGTATCATGTTTAAGGAACATAATTATCTACCTATTTTATTAGACTTTGTTGATACAAATGAAATGGTTTGTTAAGTTGGTATTCTCTTTTCTCAATTTTACTCTCCTTATCTAGTTCTTATCCAAATAAATTATAGGTCAAATGCTCAAATTGATCTTAAATCTAGGTTCCTAAGTTCATTTGGGTCCTAAATATTTCAAAAGTTTCATATTAGTCCTAAATATTTTCATTTAGTTTCATTTTGGTCCCAAACTATTGAATATGGTTATATCTCTATCGTTTCAAATTCGAAATGATGAGTCCAGAGCTATTTATTGCTTTTGATGAGTATTTTCTTTATCTTGTTGGGGCCGTCAACAAACAAGATCAAATTGGGTCTCGAAAGTTGGCCGCTTGTTTCATGGTCAAACAAGCGAAATTGGTCATATCTCTCTCGTTTCAAGTCCGAATATAACAAATTCAGAACTACGAGTTACTCTTAACTAATCTTTTTCTACCCTATTGTGACCGTCAACAAATGAGATTAGATTGAGCTCGAAAGTGGTTTTGGGACCAAAAAGTAAGTCATCAAATGTTAGTTTCTAAAAAAAAGTTTATAATTATTTTTTGATATAAAAATAAAATTTGTTTATGTGTTAGTTACAATAATATATCATTAATTAATGATATTGTGTTTCCAGTTAATTATTAGATAGGGCTCTACCTAGTAGGAAATGACTTTGATTGTTGTTGTCGTTATCAGGGTTATAAAAACCAGACCGGACCGGCCGGTTCAACCGGTTGGACCGTGAACCGGATACCAGGTCGGTCCGAGTCACAGCAGAAACCGTTCGCGCATTGAACCGGGCAAGAACCGTCAGAACCGGTTAAAAATCGCCCAAACCGGACTGAACCGGCGGGTTGGGGGGTTCAACCGGTTCAGCCAAAACCATGAACTTTTCTCCCATTTTGCTCACAATCATCTTCATTCCCCCAGTCTCCAACCCTAGCCGCTATCCCTTTCATCTTCGTCACCCTAACTGTTGTGGCTTGCTGCTCTATTTCTCACTCTCTCTTCTCTTTGCTTCTCTGTTGTGGCTTGCTCTCTGTTTCTCACTTTCTCTTCTCTTCGCCGAAACACTTTCTCTTCTCTTCTCTTCGCCGCTTCTCTGTTTTGGGTGTGTTCTTCGTTTCATTCTCATTGCAAAATAAAGCACTAAAGGGCCGCTCTTAATTAGGTAAAAGTTTATTTCCTTTTTATGCTTTATTTTCTTCTTATAATTTATTTCCTCCTTTATTTTTTATTTGATTGTGATTTATTTCTTTAATGATGGTTTATTTCTTTTTAATTTTTTATTTGATTGTAGTTTATTTCCTTATTGATTTATTTCCTTATTGTGTTTATTTGATTATAATTATGTTATAATGACTCTTTATGAATTTAATTATGTTATGTTTAATTTAAAATTTATTATATTTAGACTTATTCTTAAATATATATGATTAGTAATTTTTAATTTTGTTGGTCTATTATTTATTATTATGTTATTTATTAATTACTTTATTTATAAACGGTCCGACCCCGGTTGAACCCCGGTTGGACCATTGAACCTTGAACCGCTGCTTCGGCCGGTTCAATGACCGGTCCGATTTTAATAACCTTGGTCGTTATATATATCTCATATTTTTTGTTAAATGTTGTATAGAGAGAATAACATTGATAGCAAAACAATCTGTGAGGAACTAAATTGAGAAGAAAAAATCTGAGTGACTAAATTGAGAAAACACTAATATGAGAAGGACCAATTTAGGATTTAAACCTTGAAGGACATTTTATAGATCTTGTATTTTAATTTTAACTTCATATTCCCTACTCTCATCTCTGTCTCAAGGGCAACCACACACATACTAAAAAGAGTATCCATATTGTTCAACATGGGACAAGTGTAATAATGACAATAGTACAACAGGAAACCTCAAGTGGAGAGATTAAATTCAAACTATAAACAACCATCTACCTAGCTGATGGAATAAACCCTGAATCAAACCTCAAAGAATCCATATCCAAGGAATTGCTTGAATTTCTCCTTCTGCTTTTGCTCTTTGCCATTGTTATTTCCAGAGAAACACACTCCTTTAGTTCAACTACTACATGACTTATATCAGGCCTTTGAACTGCAGATGGTGGAATGCAAGACATTGCTATATCCAAAAGTTTCCAAGCTGTATTAGCACTGTATGCTCCTTGTAACCTTGGATCAACGATGGATTGTATATCTCCTATCTTAAGTTTAGGAGTTACTGAATGAAGTATGTGACTGATGATCCCATTTTCTCTTCTTATTGCCGGTTGACCCGTTATTAGCTCAAGCAGAATTATCCCAAAACTATAAAATCACTCCTTTTGTTCAGGTTCCCAGAAGTTTGGAATCTGTGTAGTTCATGCATGCATTCATTATCATTCTAACACTAGTTAAAATATGAAAGCTCAATTCAAATGTTCACCACTTATCATTTAATTATATATTTGAATGCAACCAACAAGTGATTGGTTGGATTGGTAGGTATTCCAATCCCGATTGCTAAGGTCTCGGGTTCGAGTCTTGGTGGAGACACCCTTGTTGGGAGAGCTTTACCCCATTATGGGACCTTTCGGTTCAAACTAAATAAGGATTAGTCCTTGCATAGACCATAAAACAGATAGGTTGAGGAAACGTAATATTTATAGCTATGAGGATTAGAATACCTACCACTCCAACCAAACACTTGTTTATTGCATTCATATATATATATATATATGAAAGAAACTTCTAATTAATTTTGTCAAAAAACTTACTCAGGGTCTAAGTAACCGAGTGTGCCAGCAGGGCGAGTAGATATATGAGTGCCAACCTCATTTGCGAAAGCTCTAGACAGCTCAAAATCAGAAATCTTGGCTTGCATGTTTTCATTTAGCAATATGTTGGAAGTCTTTAAGTCTCTGTGCACTATTGGGGGCTTACAACCATTATGCAGATAGTCCAGTCCTGCATTTTCATTAAGTAACCAAATACATTCATTGCTAGCATAGTGAAGAAGGGAAGCATGGACAAAGCAATTGCACAAAATGATTTGATAGGAGTTGAACATTGTTTTGCTTAGTGCTTACCTAATGCTGCTTCCAATGCAATGTGAAGCCTTTCATTCCATTTCAAAACTTTTGGGTTCTCATCTGCATAATAACAAGTGTAAAGAGAGTCTTTCAGAGGTTGCTTTTGAAATTGGTCAATTTGAGAATAGGACTAATCTATAGCAATTCTATTCTCAAAAGATAAAGACCTGATAAATGTTGTTGAAGGTTGCCATTAGCCATATATTCATAAATTAATGCCCTCACACCACCTTCTTCACAGTAGCCAATCAGAGAAACTAAGTGTTTATGATGAACAACCATTAGGAGCTTTACCTGCAGTCCAGATTGAACTTAAATTTCAGATAGTGTTGGTTTTCTTAATCTCTTACAAAAAAAGAAAAGATTCAATCAATAGAATTGGATCTAACCTCTGATTGAAATTCTCTAAAACCTTGCAATGATGTCTGAGAAAGTAACTTGACGGCTACTGGTGTATCATTGTTTAGAGTGCCAAAATAAACCTTCCCAAATCCACCTTCTCCAATCATGTTTTGGAAGTTATTAGTAATCTTGAGAACTTTTGAGTGAGAAATTGATCGGTTTTTAAATTCCAATGAATCCTCCTTTGTAGAAACAGTAATAACCTCTAAAAAATTCAATGAAAATTATTAGAACTTCTTGAGTAAATAAAGATTGCAAAGTTCACAGAAAAATTGATTGATTATGATAGCATGACAAACAAAGAATATATATAATTTTGTACCTTTTAGCTTTTTCGTTATGAGGATCCATATTCCAAGAGAGACCAAGAGGGTTACAATGAAAGCTGAAATGGATGCAACAAGTGGAATGACAAACTTGTTTGTCTTGCATGGGTCCCTTAGACAAAGACTAGGATTATGATCCAAACTAAAACAATGAGTTAAAAAATCAGTCAGCATTCAATACAAGTGAGAAATTAAGAACTTAAATTCATTACAAAATTTAAAATCTCATGACTGCAAGAATTACATTACCTAATGTAATGGTGCAAGACATAACAAATATTAAAAGAGAGCAAGAAAAGACTAGAGAGGCTGAGGTCAAAGTGTCTGTCATTGGAAATAATAAGATCAACAAGAAATCAATAAATATGAGATGTATGGATGCTTTATCTCTTTCTATTAGTATTACTTTGACTCAATTGATCTCTTCAGAGTCAAGACAATTAAAATGAGACAGGATCCACTTTATTTGAAACACATCCAATTTAATCACTGTTATAAATATATATACTAAATTGATATTGGTTCACAAAAATTGTATTCACAATTAAACAAACTAAGAAAAGACAAGGATGAAAAACCTCAGTTGCAAATCTGAATTGTCTTTAAGAGCCTTAGGAATTGAACCAGTAAGCTTATTGCCAGTCAAATTGTTGCATTAACACAGTGAAATATATTGAGTTAGTAGATTATCAAGGTATCTACAGCAGCATGCAGTAACTCGTAAAACTTACAGGATTCTCAACTTTGGTAGTTCAGCTAGGAATTCTGGAACTGATCCTGACAAGTCATTCCACGACAAATCCCTAGGAAAATGTAAATTTTTGATGTTGATGAAATTTTAACTGAATATTTTGTCAAAATGAAATCATCCTAGCTATACAAACACTCTTACAGGGAGTCCAACTCTGTAAGTAGGGAGAATGAAGTAGCTATATTCCCCTTCAATTTGCTGGCACTAAGGTTCCTATTTGTGATGATAACCATTTAGATACTAAATCAAGAACTTTGACAATAATAAAGTTTTGGCCAAAAAGTGCACTTTTGGTCCCTTATCTTTGAGGTAGGTTGCAATCCAGCCCGTTATCTTATTTTCTTGCAATTTTGGTCTTACAAGTTTTCCAAAAGTTTCACTCTTTGGTCCCAAACCCACTTTAAGACCTGATTTGACCTTATTTGTTGACGGTTTCAATTAGGCAGCAGAAGGACTCATCAAAAGTAACGTGTAGCTTCGAACTCATCGTATTTGGATTTAAAATGAGAAAGATATGTCCCATTCACTCGCTCGACTATGAAGTGAGCGGCCTACTTTTGAAGCCAAATTTGACATTGTTTGATGATGGTCCCAATTGGATAGAGAAATAACTCGCAAAATCGCATTGGAATTCGAAACAAGAACGATATGGCCCCATTCAGTAGTTGGGACCAAAAAGTAAAATTTCGGGAAAACTTGTACTGACAAAATTGCAAGAAAAAAAGATAAAGAGCTGGATTGCAACCTACTGCTAAGTTAAGGGACCAAAGGTGCTCTTTGGCGTAAAGTTTATATAGAGGATATATCAGCTAGCTAGTCATCCATTATAGAATTCTGGTGCATGTAGCTTAAGAGTTAAGAGACTTACGAGTTACGATGCATGACAGGAAATTAAACATTTGTAGGAAGTAGTGGAACAGATCTTATGGTTTGAATCACAGTTAGATGCAGAAGACTAATTGAAAAGATGCAAAAGACTTACACTGAGGTGATCCGCACATTTTTGCCTTTGATGCTGCATCTTAGTCCCTCCCAAGGAAGTTTTGGAAGGCATGGATCACCCTGCCAATCTAATTTGGAGATGCTGTATGTGTCCTTGATGCCCAAGATAGCATCCACTATAGTATTACCATCGATAAATTAAATAGGGTCTAAGAGGTAAAACCAAAATGATCAACAGAATCATTAGAAATACAGGAGACAATAATGGAAGGAACAAAAGCATACATACCATCTGTTTTGTCCGTCGGGGAAGATAGTGGCGATATCAGTTTATAAATCTCATAGGCATTGAGGATGGGGGGAGCATCGGATTCTGATGTTGCACTGATGCTTAAACGAGCATTGCTTTGATTTATTTGATGACTTATGGTTGTTGGCTTCATGTATTCAAGAAATAGAGGTTGAGACAAGATGTTTTCATTGTTGAGAGTGATTTTAATTATTCTTTGCTGCCCACGGCCAAGCTCCTCAATTTCCATGAAGTGCAAATAGACATAATGTTTGAAAGATTGCTCAAGGTCTTGCCAAATAGAGTTAAAGTCATAGTTTAAAGCTAAGGATAAATTCACTGGTTTGGCTGCAGATTTCAGCACTTCAAGAGGTAACTTATAATAAGATTGGATTGTGTTTGCAGCATCTATGTCAGCCGTTGTATTGAACAGTTTCCAATCTTGTACTTCTTCTTCGTTGTACCAGAGACGATCATAGATGTCATCCTTATACCTGCTGTGTGTGGTTGGATTAGTGGAGCCAATATCACTTCTTGCTTGTAAGACAAGTAATGATTGGGAAGGCGATGGAGTTTGGTAAATAGAATTGGACAAAGGACGTAGTTCCAATGCTGAAATGAAAGGTATTCCTGTATCACGCTTCACAAGGCACACATGTATTGTGTCACCTGTGGGACTATGTGTAATCTCTGCATAATTATAATCAGAATCCGTTGTATCAATAGCTTCCCAATAATTGACACCAAGGTACAAGTCAAAATATGGGGTTTGATTTCTGCCATCAAAATTCCCATAAGAGAAGTAGGCTCTGATCATCATTGTTGTTCTTCCCTTGTTTCGGTTTCAGGCTATAGCAATTTCTTTCTCCTTCTGGAAAGCTCCTTAGTGTCTTTAGTTGACCCCCAAAATAAGGATAATCTAAAACTGACATTGATATAGCTGAAACCATAGAATTTGTTCCTGTTTGTACAAAATTTGTGTCTGTCTGATACCATATATCAGTTTCAGGATCCAAGTAATCATTGCTTGCTCCACAATCAATGCTTATGAAATCTAAGAGTGCAGAAAAATATAATTACTAATTAATTAAGTAAACTACAACAGGGTATGATTAGGATGCATAGTTTAAATAAGCAATGAATTTAAAACATGTTGAATTACCGGGATGAGGGTCGTTGGAAGTAATTTTCGCTGATGGAAATAGCAATGTGTTGTTGGCAACATGAAACAAAAGTTGGATGAAGGCAAACCATAAGCTTAACCTCACACTCCTTTTTGGTGCTCTCTCCATGTCGTTCTGTTGTATATACACCGTTAGTATAGTTAGTAATTAAAGTCTCACATTGGATAAGTTATAAAATTGAGAAGGGTATATAAATGATTGTTAAGTCATTTATAATAATTGAATTAAATATATATATATGTCAAAGATGGGCACTTGGGCTTCTGGCCAATAATTAATTTTAATTATTATTCTTTTCGAATTGATTAATTAATTAATTAATTAACTCGAATGATAAATAGAGAAGTGCCCATTCATGAATAGTCATGAACATTCATTATTGACAGAGAATTCAGTTTAATCCTGAAGACATGATTGTTCACTTTTAAACAGATATGAATGTTCATTTATGAAAGGTTGTAACCTGTTATTTATGTTAGAATCTGAAAGGTTGTATCTGTTCAGATTTTTCCTATAAATAACACTTCTTCTAAAAAAACAGAGCATCTCATATTCAACTTATCTTTCTCTGTTTTGTGTTCAGAAGGTCTTATAGTATTGCTGGCTATAACACCAGGCTTTGTAAATCCTGTGTTAGCAGCTCTATTATACTTATTTTCAGACCAAATTGACTCATTTTATCAATCACTAAATCCACTTTATTGCCTTTTTTTTTCTAGTTTTGTTGGCTGCCTCTTCTTTCTCTTATTTTGCCTAATCTCAAGTCCTATGGGCATAGGACTAATTCCATTTCTTTGCTGAAGTAATTCTAACTCTGTTTGTCTCTCTTTTAAGTAACCCAATCTTTTGCTGCCACCTCAGCCTTCTATTTGGAGGAACTTTCAGATTCATTTAGTGGTGGTCATGTGCCAATCATGTGCCAAGGGTTTCATTTAGGAAAGGCAAGCATATTTAAGGGAGAGGATGTATTTTGGAGAGGAGGACGCATAATTTGGAGGCCGAAGCAAGAGCAACTCGTGGGAAGCAAGTTGGGAGAAGACTCAGCCGTCATCTTCATCCTATCTTCATCTCTACTAGTTTTTCTTCTTTTCCTTAGCTTTAATTTCGTTTTTGTCATGAATATTAGAGGCTAGACCTCTAATCTAGCTTGGTTGTATAGAGATTTGGAGAATTTTATGTTTTGAGACTATACTTTGAGCTTAATGCAATCTTATTTTCCTTTGAGTTTTGATTTTCTCTCTGATTTAATTCTATGTTTGTCTTGGATGGATGATATTAGAGGGCCCCTAATTGTATTTCATTCTTGATCAATCTTGTCATCTAGGCTCAAATCTTTGTTTGATGTTTAGAGAAGTGACACATGCTTTGTTAGTAGAATAACTTCATTTCTATTTTCAAAAGTATGAGAAGGAATCTCTAGTTTAACTACCACCACTGAGACCTAGTTAAATTAGGCTTAGTTTATCTCTTGCTTTAATTGTTCTTGAACTTGAGAGTCTGTTACTTAAGAGTTTGAGATAAATGAAGTAGGTCGGTTCCAACTTCTGATTTTTGTGAGATATTGATGAAATCTGAATTTTCTTCAAGCTAAGCAAACGCAAGGTTATAAGATGTTTTGTCAATGATTAACATGGGAAACTCCATTTTAATATGCAACCCGGCTAGATGTTTTTATTGTTGCATTTTCTAAACCTATTTTGTTGTTTTAATTGTCAATTGAATCTTTAAACCAATTTACTTCTCTTTACTTTAGTTTTCACTATTTAGAATCATAATTCACAACTCTCTTTCCTTTAAGTGTTATTGTTATTTTTAAACTTGAATTTTAGTCATTCTTCCCCGTTGGAATCGACCCTACTCACCACTATATGCAAAATTAAGGAATTCGAAGAAGTAGGATTTAATTTGTTGGTTTCGTCCCGTGACAAATTTTGGCGCCGTTGCAAAACGGGGATCGATTGACTGATTTTGAGTTTTTTTTTTTTTATGACCAGGACAACTTGGAGTGGAGAAGATTTCTTTAATGTTATGATTGGAAGACAAGTTAATAATTGAGGAAAGGAGCTGAGTTTGTTAAACAAGTTCTTGATACTTAAACTTCAGCTTTTGGATTGAAAATACATCTTCTATCATGGAGAAAGCAACTGAAGTGAGCACACCATCTGTGGAAACAAGGTTCAATCAACTTGTTGATATGTATCAACATATCACTAGTTTGATGTATAATATGATGGTTGGGCAAGCCACTCAAGCAAGTTGTTGTGGAATTTGTGGAATGGTAGGTCACCCCACTTATATGTGCAACACTCATTCATTTGATGGGTTTCAACAGAGAAATTATGACTCATTTTCTTATGGATACAACCCCATTTTGAGTCAAGATTACCAAAACTTCAATTATGGGGCACAACAACCTAATTTTCAACATTTCCATCATGGGCCAACAGTTCCATCTTCCTCTAGCCATGATTCTTCGTTGGCAGAGATGATCAACTCATTGGCTTTGAATACTAAGCAACATCAGAATGCAACTATTCAATTTCAAAAGGAAACTCTGCATTTCCAAGTTGAGACTCGTGCTATCATTCAGAATTTGGACAGCAAAATGAATTCAAGCCTTCAAAACATGGAGCATCAATTTAGCCAATTGGCTACTTCTGTGGTAAAGCTTGAGTCACAATGTAAGCTTCCCTCTCAAAATGAAGTGAATGCCAACCAAATTGCATGTTCTGTCACTTTGAAAAGTGGAAAAAAATTGGAAGATTCAACCAACAGGTCCTGTTATGCCCATAGCACTGCAGAATCTGAGATAGTGCAGAATTCTGACTCTGTACCAGCAGCAAAAAAATCATCTCAAACTCCTAGCTTTATTGTGAGACCTCCTTTCCCTCAAAGATTTCATAAATCTAACAAGGAAAGGGATGATAAAGAAATTTTGGAGACATTTAGAAAGGTGGCTGTGAACATTCCTCTTTTGGATGCTATCAAGAAAATGCCAAGCTATGAGAAGTTTCTCAAGGAGCTTTGTACCAACAGGAAGAAATTGGCTAACAATGAAAAATTCAAATGGCACAAAATGTTTCAGCCATTATTCAAAAGAAGTTGCCACCCAAGTGTAGAGACCAAGGAATGTTTTCTATTACATGCAGAATTGGGAATATGTATATTGAGCAGGCTATGTGTGACCTTGGTGCCTCTATAAATGTCATGCCACTATCTTTGTATTCCACTCTAAATGCTGGAGAACTTAAAAAGACAAATTTGATTATTCGATTGGCTGACAAATCATATGTGTACCCTAAGGGAGTTCTAGAAGATGTGTTAGTGCAAGTTGATGGCTTAGTGTTTCCAGCAGACTTTTATGTTTTGGATATGAAGGATGATCATTTTGAGAAACGACATGATATATTGCTGGGAAGACCATTTCTAAGTACTGCCATGATAAAGATTGATGTGTATGAAGGCACTTTCTCAATGGAATTTGATGAAGAAGTTGTAAATTTTAATGTCATGAAGTCTCCTAGTGAAGTTTCTTCAGTTTGTAAAGTTGAAATTGTTGATTTTGGGATACAAGAAGTGTTGGAATTGCCTCAACAGGATGAATCAGATATTGTTTTGGATGCAAGCATCAACAAGGACTGCTTTGAGGAGCTTAAGAAAGATGATGAAACTCATGAAACATATGAGGAAGTTATGTTTCAAGGAATTGGTATAACAACAAGAAATAATTCAGAGTGGGTTGAGAATATCATTCCAAAGCCTCCTTGGTTGAAAACATCAATTGAGAAAATTGATTTTGTGACGAGTGGTAATTTGCCTCAAAAGTCATCTTGGTTGAGCACAATTATGGAGATGAGTAATTCTGAAGATGACATTATGATCCCCAAGCCACCTTGGTGCAATATGATTGTAGCCCCTTTCAAGAATGCTGAAAATGATGTTTTTGAGCCACCATGATGATCAGGGAAGTGTTCTTTACTCTAGTAGTTAGTTGTTTAGTTTGCTTAATTTACATGTTTTAATTTTTGTGATTATGTGATTTTCTTTTATTTTATCTTTAGAAAAAAAAACAAGAGAAATACCAAACAAAAATACTATATATACTTATACTATATACATAAACACAAAAAAAATATATATATATATATATATACACACATATATATATATATATACTTGCTTGTTATGGGCATAGTGCTAATGTTGTTATGACCCTATTTGCTTTGTTATGGGCATAGTAATAATTTTGCTCCTATCCTTTCTTCCTTCTTGTTATGGGCATAGTACTAATTTTGCTCTAATTCTTTGTTCCTTTTTGTTATGGGCATAACACTTTTGTAGGTGCAAGTATTCTTCTTCTTCAACTCCATTCCAGGCCTGTGTTTATTTAAGCTCCTAGGCTTGCTTCAATGGGGTTCTTCATTTTATTTTACATTTTGGGCCTTTTATTTTACAGGCTTCTTTCCTTTCTTCTTATTTCTGATTTATATATATATATATTAGCTTATACTTGTATTTTATTTTCTTTTAATTTTAGTTTTTCTCTCTCTTTCCATGTTTTACCCTTTTAATTTTTTTCCCTCTTTACATTTTAACCATTTCAGAAATTACAGTTTCACATTCCAAACCCTAGCAGAGCAACTCCAAGTCGCACGTTCCTCTTCCCTTCACCACTTCTTCGCCGGCGTTCATCTCTGTCCTTGTTCGTAGTTTGCTGTGGCGTTTGTGGTGGTGTCGGCTCTCTATGTTCTTCTCTTGCTCGCTTCGGAGTTCAGTTCTTGCTCGTCGGTTAGTGAGGTTCGTTCGCTGCTGTGGTGGTTCGCGGTGGCCGGCATTCGTAGTGTTGTTCTTCCATTTTCATCTCCGCCACTATTTCTTCAAGAGAGGATGCTCTGTTTTTCCATCTTCTAGGGTTTGCGATTTTTCTGTCATTTTCCTTTCATTTTCAGTTTTTCCTAGTTTTTTTTAGTTGATTATTTAGGTTTTGGTTGATTTTGCTGCTGAGATGTTTAGGTTTTTATAAATTTAACTTTAGGGTTTTGTGGATTTTGTGATTAAAGCTTATTTTTGCTAGGTGATTGCTGATTTCAATCTCTCTCAAGCAATTGACTGATAGTTAGTTCTCTAATTTGGTGTAGGCCTAGGTTTTCTGTTAGGTCTATGCTCCATGTTCACATTCATAGCTAAATTAGAGAATTTGTTAATCTGTGTGAGATTGTGAGTCTCTTTTTGCTGAATCTTTTCTAATCTTGTGTGTGTTGGTCTGTGTGTGCTTGCTTGGTTGTATTTTGGCTGTTGTGTTGTGCTCACAATTCCTAGCTATGGCCATCACTGAGTGTTCCTCTTTGCGTCTCCAAGCCACTAGCCCACAGCCCCGATCTTCACTTAATCCAGCACCCACAACCAATTTAGGCAGCACCTCTAAAAATGCAGCCCCTCCCCCTGATTTTCTTATGCCATTTGGATATTTCTTGCCTTTGTACCATGTACCTTATTACCCGTCGTCCAGATGACACTGTTTTCCTTCGTTTTACAGGTACTCAAGGGCAGAATAGCAATGACACGATTTCTCGGGAGAAGTTTAATATTTTGCAAGAAAAAGTTGAGTTGTTGACCACTGAACTCACCAGGCTCAAGCTTCGTCTTGGTCCTCAACTCGCTGATCAGTGACAGGGAGTGCTCTTTTCCCCTCTTCTCTTTTCTTTTATGTCCTATATTTGGACTGTTTCTTAGATGCATTGAGGACACTGCATTTCTCAAGTGTGGGGGAGGGTTTTGGCACTCTATCTTGACTGTTTTTCTTGCTTCCAGCTGCTGTTTTTTGTGCTTTTGGTATGATTTTCTTTTGTTTATTTTGATGAGTTGCTTGACATTGTTTTTCCCATTCTTGAATAGTTTTTGTCCTCTCCCCATTGCCTTTAGCTCAATGATTCTCCTATAGTTGCTGAATTGATTTTTGTCACATCATCACTTTCTTTTCCATTTCAGATTATTCTGCCTAGCTTACTTTTTTATTGTGAGAGATGATTAATTGAGTTATGATCGCATGATTAATGGCTTTCCCTTCCAAATGTGTAGCTATTTTACTATTGGGCTGATTAAGAATTTGAGATTGTTAATTATGTTTGGTTGGTGCTTCTGCTGTCCAGCAACTTGTTCCCTCTTTGTCCCTATTTACTTGCAAAAAAAAAAAGAGTGCTCTGTGTTTAATTTTCTGTTCCAATGACTCAAAAAGAGTTATGAACAGTGCTAGTAGCCACTTAGAGCTGTGATCTCCTGAGTAACCGGGGGTAGGTGCCTAAGAAAGCATTTACTTTCGCGTCAAAAGGGTTATGACACTCTAGGCAAGAGTAAAGGCACTCTCAAAAAAAAGAAGAAAAGTTAAAATAAAAAGAGTCAAGGTCAATTGAGTAAGCGGGGATGCGCACCTAATAAAAGTATGCATTTTCGCGTCAAAAGGTTGATCCTTTGATCTCTTCAAAAAAAAAAAAAAAGAAGCAATAAGTAAGTTGAATAGGAATTAGAGGAATTTTAGTTGCTTGCTCAGATGAGGTTCTAACCTTCTTAATTCTTAATCTCTCCTTGGTTTGCTTGATTTGTTTGATGGTTGCCATTTGGAAGGTGCTTAAGGCTTGCATTTGTGTGATAATGTCTAATTTCTCTTTCTCTCTCAATTTTAAAGTTTGATGGCTGTTTAACTTGTTTTGGAAGCTTAAGTTATCGTGTGGCCTTTCAATTCAACTTCTTGTGCTAAATTTGTTTTGGGTTATTTGTTTTGGGGGAGCTTTTGTTGAATATGCTTGAGGACAAGCATTTTTTAAGTGTGAGGGAATTTGTTAGCAGCTCTATTATACTTATTTTCAGACCAAATTGACTCATTTTATCAATCACTAGATCCACTTTATTGCCTTTTTATTCTAGTTTTGTTGGCTGCCTCTTCTTTCTCTTATTTTGCCTAATCTCAAGTCCTATGGGCATAGGACTAATTCCGTTTCTTTGCTGAAGTAATTCCAACTCTGTTTGTCTCTCTTTTAAGTGACCCAATCTTTTGCTGCCACCTCAGCCTTCTATTTAGAGGAACTTTCAGATTCATTTAGTGGTGGTCATGTGCCAATCATGTGCCAAGGGTTTCATTTAGGAAAAGCAAGCATATTTAAGGGAGAGCATGTATTTTGGAGAGGAGGACGCATAATTTGGAGGCTGAAGCAAGAGCAACTCACGGGAAGCAATTTGGGAGAAGACCCAGCCGTCATCTTCATCCTATCTTCATCTCTACTAGGTTTTCTTCTTTTCCTCAGCTTTAATTTCGTTTTTTTCATGAATATTAGAGGCTAGACCTCTAATCTAGCTTGGTTGTATAGAGATTTGGAGAATTTTATGTTTTGAGACTATACTTTGAGCTTAATGCAATCTTATTTTCCTTTGAGTTTTGATTCTCTCTCTGATTTAATTCTATGTTTGTCTTGGATGGATGATATTAGAGGGCCCCTAATTGTATTTCATTCTTGATCAATCTTGTCATCTAGGCTCAAATCTTTGTTTGATGTTTAGAGAAGTGACACATGCTTTGTTAGTAGAATAACTTCATTTCTATTTTCAAAAGTATGAGAAGGAATCTCTAGTTTAGCTACCACCACTGAGACCTAGTTAAATTAGGCTTAGTTTATCTCTTGCTTTAATTGTTCTTGAACTTGAGAGTCTGTTACTTAAGAGTTTGAGATAAATGAAGTAGGTCGGTTCCAACTTCTGATTTTTGTGAGATATTGATGAAATCTGAATTTTCTTCAAGCTAAGCAAGCGCAAGGTTATAAGATGTTTTGTCAATGATTAACATGAGAAACTCCATTTCAATATGCAACCCGAATAGATGTTTTTATTGTTGAATTTTCTAAACCTATTTTGTTGTTTTAATTGTCAATTGAATCCTTAAAACAATTTACTTCTCTTTACTTTAGTTTTCACTATTTAGAATCATAATTCACAACTCTCTTTCCTTTAAGTGTTATTGTTATTTTTAAACTTGAATTTTAGTCATTCTTCCCCGTTGGAATCGACCCTACTCACCACTATATGCAAAATTAAGGAATTCGAAGAAGTAGGATTTAATTTGTTGGTTTCGACCCCTGACAAATTTTGCTGGAGGAAATCTGCCATAAACATCCAGCAGCATACAAATAGTGGGGGCTTAATTTCCTTAAGGACAGTGACCACACTATCAAAGCCTACTCTATTTTTGTGTTCTATCAAAAGCCTACTATATTCTTCTAACATACACTATAATACCACATAGTACAAGGAGGTAGCTCAAGCTCATAGATTATATATAATGAACTCACCTAAAGTTTGACATTTCAACTGGGGTTTGATTGAGTGTTTGTTTACTCAATTAGTCCTATAATTTACATCAATCCTCAATTAAACTTTTATATTTTCAAATTTTTTATAGTTTTTTTTTCATTTGTAATCAAAATTGTTATGTTCAAATGAGAATTATACCTAAACTTGTTTAATATCTAATAAACATATTATTAGTCATCAAAATTTTTGTAATAGATTGCCTTTTAAACAAAAAAAAAATTGCATCTTCTTTAAATTAAAGTTGAGACTTGAGATAGTTAAATAGATGAGCCGATGACATCTTCTGCTTAACACAGATCGTTTTAATTAGAAATAAAATGGAATTATACTGACCTAATTACAAAAATTAAAACTATAGGGACTCAGTTAAAAATTATTTTATAATTTTGATACTCGAGTCTAAACATAAATATTATAATACCTGATTTTTACCCTATTTTGATAATCCCTAGAATTACAAAGCAATAAGGTGTGAAGTGTTAGTAAAGTCATGAATATGCATCGTTCATGCATTGCTGAATTGGAACAAAAAAGCTACTAAAAAGTACTGAATTGAATTATTATTTTTCTTTGAAATATAATTTCGTGAAATCCATAAGACTTGGTCATCAGTTGGTCTAATTGGACTAAAACTAAACTTTCTTTGTCCATATTTATTTCGGGTTGTGTTAGTCGTCGGAACCAACAAATTAAATCCTACTTTCTTAATATTCCTAAATTTGTAGCAAGTGAGAGTAGGGTCGAATCCACAGGGAAAGATGACTAAATCCAAGTTCAATTAAATGATGAAGAAAGAAGTGGAGATTGCAAAGTGAATTAAGACTCTAAATAGTGAAAAACTAAATTAAAGAGAAGCAAATTGGATTGATGATTCTACTAACAAAGTGATTGAGAACACGGGTTAAGAAAATTCAGTAATAAAAACATCTAGCCGGGTTGCATATTGAAATGGAGTTTCTCATGTTAATCATTGACAAAATATCTTATAACCTTGAGTTTGCTTAGCTTGACGAAAAGTTAGATTTCATCAATATCTCACAAAATCAGAAGTTGGAACCGACCTACCTTCATCTATCTCAAACTCTTAAGTAACAGACTCTCAAGTTCAAGAACAATTATAACAAGANAACAGACTCTCAAGTTCAAGAATAATTATAACAAGAGATGAACTAAGCCTAATTTAACTAGGTCTCAGTGGTGGTAGCTAAACTAGATAGAGATTCCTTCTCATACTTTTGAAAATAGAAAAGAAGCTATTCTACTAACAAAGCATGTGTCACTTCTCTAAACATCAAACAAAGATTTGAGCCTAGATGACAAGATTAATCATGAATGAAATATAATTAGGAGCTCTCTAACATAATCCATCCAAGACAATCATAAACTAAATCAGAGAGAGAATCAAAACTCAAAGGAAAATAAGACTGCATTAAGATCAAAGTATAGTCTCAAAACATGAAATCCTCCATATCTCTATACAACCAAGCTAGATTAGAGGTCTAGCCTCTAAAATCCATTACAAGAATGAAATTAAAGCTAGGGAAAGAATAAAAGCTAGCAAATCTGAGCAGAGGATGAACAAATGGCGGATTGGGTCCTTCCACACGAGCTCCCTGCTTCAGCTTCCAGTATATGCGTTTCTGCCTCCCAAAATGTGCGTCCCCCCTCTTTCTCCTTTCATCTCCCTTTAAATATGCTTCCCTTTCCCAAAATAAAACCCTCAGCACATGGTTGGCACATGACCTTCACTAAATAAGTCTGAGAATTCCTCCAAATAGAAGGGCTGAGGTGGCAGCAACATATTGGTCCCTAAAGAAAAGAGAAATCAG
This sequence comes from Chamaecrista fasciculata, assembly GCA_003254925.1. NCBI lineage: Eukaryota > Viridiplantae > Streptophyta > Magnoliopsida > Fabales > Fabaceae > Chamaecrista > Chamaecrista fasciculata. Next base: position 50,614 of record QANZ01041661.1, read on the forward strand.
ATTAAGGAGTTACTGCAGTGAAAAGAGAATTAGTCCTATGCCCATAGGACTTGAAATAGGCAAATGAAAGAGAAATTAGTCCTATGCCCATAGGACTTGGAATTAGGCAAAATTAGAGAAATTAGAGGCAGCCATCAAAACTATAATTAAAAAGGCGATAAAGTGGATCTAGTGACTGATAAAATGGAACAATTTGGTCTGAAAATAAGCATAATAGAGCTGCTAACACCTATATAATTATAAATAAAATTGTTTTAATTATAATCATAGTGGGGTGGCTAAAAATTGATTAAAATTACGAATTTTAAAAATTTTTGGGTCAATAATTTAAATTCTTGAATGGAGATTCATGGTATTTATAATTATTGATACAATAGGCCTAATTTCAAGAAAGGCATGTTAAAGTTGCACAAACCCTAAAATTGAACACATTTTAAAATTGGTTTTTGACATGTGTTGTATGCTGTGTTTGACATAATTATATGAATTGTTCATATGTGAATTGTGTGGTGTTGGATATGGCTCTAGGGTTTTTGGTAAATACGGCCTGCGTGTCGTCTCCCTCCACTCTATTGTAATTTTACTTTCAGTTTATACCTCAATGTAATTGGGGTTTATTCTCTTGTAATTTTATTTTTCTTTTTAGAAAAATTCTCTCATTGGCTTGAGAGAATTATAGGGTAGATGGGCCATATCTAAACACAATATGCTTTACATTTAGTTTGTATGTGATGCGCTAGATGTATGCTTAGGGTGCGAAATTTTAACATGCTACTTTTAAATTTTACGCTACAACCACGTATATGATACGAGTGTGGGATTTTGCATAAGATGCAAGATCCGGGCACATGTTTATATGTATGTGATACATGGGGAAATAAACATGTGGCATGACTCGTTTAATTTTAAAAGGAGTTTTAAAATTAAACTATAAAACGGAACATTTTAAAACAAAATCAAACCCTTTTAGAAAATCTTAAGTTTTAATGCCGTCAATAAAACACCCTGTTGAAATCTTGTTCATCGTAGAGCGGTGATCGCCCTCAGTGTTTCAAATTGGTCCCCCAGTTATTTTTCGTTCCATATTGGTCCCCCAGTTATGCAAAACTTGGCAAAGTTGGTCCCTCTAACAGTTTCCATCCATTTTTCTGTTAAAATAAAAAGAAAAAATTAATTTGTAACTCCTAAAAGTTTAAATTTTTTGCATCAAGGACCTTTTTTTCTATAATAGGACCTTTTTTTTGCATCATAGTCATATATATACACAAAATCAATATTCTCTCTCTCTCTCTCTCTCTCTCTCTCTCTCTCTCTCTCTCTCTCT
>QANZ01041661.1:51985-73628 GCA_003254925.1 Chamaecrista fasciculata
TCTCTCTCTCTCTCTCTCTCTCTCTCTCTCTCTCTCTCTCTCTCTCTCTCTCTCTCTCTCTCTCTCTCTCTCTCTCTCTCTCTCGTTCTCCGGTTCTCTTCGAGCCTGCCTCATCTTGATCTCACTCATATCCATCTCTATTGGAAACTAAGGTATCCCGAACCGGTCCGATCGAGTCGTGTTCAGTTTGCGGGAAGAATTTGATGTTAATAGGAAGGGATTGGGATTAGGATTGGAATTGGTTTTCGCTGTGACCATGAGTTTGCCGCAGAAAACGATGTCGTTTTCAAGGGCGCAGGAGGATGCAGTGGTTGTTTGGAACTCCAAGTCGGAGTGATTGGAGTGGTTGTTTGAACGACGTCAACGACGATGGTCATGAACGGATGGTCATGAACGGCGTCAACGGCAAACGCAATGATCCTGAACAACGGCAACAATGATGAATGGTTATGGTGAACAGCAACATTGGTGAACGGTGATGAATGACGAAGGCGAACGATTGAATTCAAAGAGACACATTGCTTTAGAAGAAGAAAAGATAGTGTGAGAAGACCATAAAATTTAATGGGACAATTGGTAGAGTGTGAGTCATAGGATTTAATAAATGATTCAGATTTCTTACAGTAGAGACAACAGGAAAAATATTACGATGGAGGATCCATGGCCATGATCATATATGCTAAAATTAACTTTATTTCAATTAGGGGTGAGCAAACCAACCCACCAACCCGCGAGCCCGCAGAAACCAACCCAACCCGCAGTTATGGGTTGGGTTGGTTCGGGTTCGCGGGTTGTTTGGGTTCAAAATTCTCAACTCGCACACTTGCGGGTTGGGTTGCGGGTTTGGAGTTTTTCAACCCAACCCAACCCGCGAGCCCGCATATAATTTTTTTTTATTTTTTTTAATAAATATTTATATGTTTTTATATAAATTTTGTATGTTTTCTTATGTATTACTATTAGTTCTTTATAAATAAGATATTTTTATTTTAAAATTTACATAATTACATNTCAACCCGCGGGTTCAACCCAACCCAACCCGCAACTCTGCGAGTTGGGTTGGTTCGGGTTGAGTTTTAAAAATCATAAAACCCAACACAACCCAACCCTCAGAATGATGTGCGGGTTGGGTTGAGATTTCCCCTCAACCCGCCCCAACCCAACCCGTGCTCACCCCTAATTTCAATAAGAACTACTTTTTATAATTTTAAATGTTAAGTATGCTTTTCAAAATTGTATATGACTTTTTTCACCAAAAAAATTGTATATCACTTTGGCTGATTGAATTGATTAATATAAAATCTTATTTCATTTTAATTTCTCATTGGATCTATTACTAGCTGCATCAGATTTTGAGGATTACAGCTAGATCCCTTTGAAAATCGAACACGTATTTTCTGTAAACAACTGTAATAGAATTTATCACTTTTGCATTTTGTAGGTGCCGAATTTATTATTTACAATAAATAATTAATGATTTGATATTACTTAAATAAAATAATAACTTTGGAATCTTATAAATGTCACTATTTTTTTTTTGGCCTCATATAAATGTCACTATTTTTGTTAGAGGACTCTCTTATCCAAATTATGTATGCATTATATATAGTCGAATTCAAACCTCCAAATCTGAGTATACAAAAAACAAATTTCATCAACGTAGCTTTTATTCCCCTTAAAAAAAAGCCATAACAATGCCATAACTTTTAGTTTTAGGCAGTATCTATCATATTCATATATCAAAATTGAAAATGTAACAGAGATAAATAATAAAAGGAAAAGATGCTGAAAAAAGTACTGTATTGCTCAATAAATTCTGATTGTACAGTGTGAGATATATATGCACAAATAAGCTTCTACAAGCTTCTATATTGGGGACACCTCAGCATATTGAGGGAAACAATATAACAGAATTAGGAAACGAATATACAAGACTACAATATACAGAATATACTATGAGTTAGCATTCTGAAAGGCTTTGGGCTTGTGATTTTGTATTGGGCCTCTATTATCCCCCCTCAAACTCAAGGGTGAAGGTTCAACTCTGAGTTTGGATCGCAGCAAGAGGAAATGTGATTTAGGTAGAGCCTTGGTGAGTGCATCAGCTATTTGATCACGGGAAGAAATGTGACTGACTGTAATGAGCTTTTGTTGAACTTTTTCCCTAACAAAGTAGATGTCAAGCTCAATATGCTTAGTTCTAGCGTGAAGAACAGGGTTGGCAGATAACATGACTGCACTAACATTGTCACAATAAATCATAGGTGGTTCAGGATGTTTAGAGATGTGTAACTCAGATAGAAGAGATTGGAGCCACGAAATTTCAGCAACAGTGGCAGCTAGTGCTCGATACTCAGCTTCAGTGGATGAGCGAGAGACAACTGGCTGCTTTTTAGAGGACCAAGAAATGAGATTGTCACCAAAGAAGATGCAATAGCCAGTTGTTGAGCGTCTGTCATTGATGTCACCAGCCCAATCTGAGTCACTCATGGCAGTAATTCTAGAAGAAGATGATTTTCTGAGATGTAAGCCATGAGTAGATGTGCCTTGTAGGTAACGCAATATCCTCTTAACCGATTGCCAATGAATTTGAAGAGGTGCATGCATGAACTTACTTACTTTGTTAACAGCAAAGGCAAGATCAGGTCTGGTTATGCACAGATACTGCAAGGCGCCCACAGTAGCTCGGTACAGTTTGGGATCTGGAAAGAAATCAGTGCCGTGACTGGAAAGTCGGAGACCAGCTGCCATTGGTGTGGGTTGAGGCTTAGCCTCATGCATGTTAACTTTGTGCAGAACATCAGAAATGTATTTAGATTGATTGAGTAAAAGACCATCAGAGGTTGGTGTTACTTGAATGCCAAGAAAATAGGATAGGGGTCCTAAGTCCTTCAGGGCAAATTGGCGATGAAGTAAGGCAATGGTGGTCTGAATGTCACAAGAATTGCTGCCAGTGATGATAATATCATCAACATAGACTAAAATATACAAAGTGGAAGTGCTGGAGGATTTAATGAAGAGGGAATGATCACTGCGAGACCGTGAAAAACCAAGGAGAGATAGAGTAGATGTTAGCTTGTCAAACCAAGCTCTTGGAGCTTGTCTAAGACCATACAAGGAGCGATTGAGTTTGCAAACTAAGGAAGGATCACTAGCAACGAAGCCTTCAGGTTGCTGCATGTAGACTTCTTCTGTGATGTGACCATTCAGAAAAGCATTATTAATGTCCAATTGCCTTATAGACCAGCCTTTAGCTAGAGCAATGGAAAGAATTAATCTGACTGTCACTGGTTTCACTACAGGACTAAAGGTGTCGGAGAAATCAAAACCAGGGGTTTGGTGAAATCCCTTAGCCACTAATCGAGCTTTGTACTTATTGAGTGTGCCATCAGCATTGTGTTTAAGACGAAATACCCACTTGCAGCCTATGATATTTTTACCCTTAGGAAGTTTGACAAGATCCCAGGTATGGTTTTTCATTAAGGCGTCATATTCAGCATGCATGGCAGACTTCCAGTTTGGATCTTGTAAGGCAGCTTTGCAAGTGAGAGGTTCAACAGCAGCAGTAAGAACACGAGGTTTAAAGATCTCGTGCTTGCTTCTGGTGGCCATATGGTGTGCATTAGTGGTTGGAGGTGGAGGTGGAGGTGGGGGGGNGGAGGTGGAGGTATCATATGGCGAGTGGAAGAATTTGAACGAGAAGAAGAGGATGATGGCACTGAGGATGAAGAACTGACCAAGGGTACCTGTGAGGCATCAGATGAAATGTGAGTATTAGAGTGATTAGAAGGCAAAATATGTGTAGCAGATTTAAGGTCAGAAGACAAATTTGAAGAATTAGATGAATGCAAAGAAACAGTGGGAATGGAAGGAGGAAAAACAACAGTATGATTATGAGAAGAATGAGAGGAAGATGGAGAAGCAGTTAAAAGAGAGGGGAAAGAGAGCTCATCAAATAAAACATCCCGTGAAATGTAAATTCTACCATCTGGAGCAAGACATTTATAACCCTTATGAGAGCTGCTATAACCGAGAAAAGTACACTTTAATGATTTGAATTGAAACTTCTGGGTATTGTAAGGTCTAAGATTTGGAAAACAGGCACAACCGAAAACTCTAAGATGAGAATATGTAGGTGGAGTGTGATATAGAGTTTCAAAGGGTGAGAAATTTTGAAGAGTGGGAGTGGGCAGTCTGTTGATAACATGCACAGCAGTAACAAAGGCTTCATCCCAAAAGGAAAGAGACATTGAAGCATGTGCTAACATCGAGAGTCCTAACTCTGTGATATGTCTTATTTTTCTTTCAGCTAATCCATTTTGCTGAGGTGTGTGAGGGCATGAATAACGATGCACAATGCCATGATCAAGGAGAAATTTAGTGAGAGCAGTGAATTCACCACCACCATCTGATTGAAAAGCTTTAATTTTAGTGTTAAATTGCAGTTCAACCATAGCTTTGAATCGAGTAAATACTTTAAATACTTCAGATTTTGCCTTAAGCATGTAGATCCATGTAAAACGAGTGCAAGCATCAGTGAAATGAACAAAATATTTATAGCCATTAAAGGATTCGACTGGAGCAGGTCCCCATACATCAGCATGCACAAGTTCAAAAGGAGATGAATAAGAAGTTTGAGAATCAGGATAAGGTAACCTATGACTTTTTCCTAAGCAGCATGAATGACATAAAAAGGATTGATTCTTATTGAAAACAGGAAGATTACAGCTGTGTAATACTGTGTTTACAACTGATTTTGAAGCATGTCCTAAACGAGAATGCCATAAAGAAAAATCAGACAAAGAACAAGAAGTATGAGCAGCAAGAGCTTGTGGATGTGAGGCTGTGGCTGGTGGAGAAGAAAGTTGCAGATGATCAAAAACATAGAGACCTTCCCTAACACTCCCCTGCATCAAAATTTTCTTGGTGACCTGGCATTTAACATAGCAGCAAGAAGGATGAAACTCAAAGAAAACATTATTGTCAGTAGCAAATTTAGAAACACTGAGCAAATTTTTTGAAGCTAAAGGAACATGCAATAGATTAGTTAAATACAATGGTTTAGAGAAGGAAGAAGAAGTGGAAGAAGGCTGCACTTGAGCACAGCCAATGTGATGAATGGGTATACCTGTGCCATTCGCAAGATACACTTGATCAGAACCTCCAAACTCAGTGCGATTGGTGAGATTCTGAAGGTTGGCAGTGAGGTGATTACTAGCACCTGAATCAGGATACCAGTGGCTGTCATAAACTGTGTGTGGAGTGGCAATCATAGCTGCTGGGCTTGGTCTAATGGGAGGTGTATGGGAAGATGAGAATGATTGAGATGGAGATTGAGCAAAGGGACTCACAAACTGCTGATTGAACCGATTGTAGCACTGCCAGGCCATATGACCAACCTTGCTGCAGAGCTGACACTGAGGCCGTGAAGAATTAGAGTACCTGCCACGTCCTCTGCCTCTAAAATTGTTTTGAGACCTGCCACCACAACTGGTAGTAGTAGAGAATCGAGATTGCCCTTGAGAGAAGGACTGAGTGTTTGGCTTGGAAAATTTATCTTGAGTCCAAATCTTTCTTGTATTTCTCAATTCTATCTTCTTGAGCAACTAATAAGCTTTCAATCTCAGTGACTGTGTAAGGATCAGTCCTGGATGTGACAGAAACAATGAAGCCATTATAATCAGAGGATAAGCCATCAAGAATAGCCTCGATGTGATCAGCTGAAGTAATAGGAGAGCCAACCGAAGAAAGATTATCAACAAGCCTTTTAACTTGTAACAAATATTCACTCATTTTCAACGTGTTTTTCTTAAGACTACGAAGTTGAGCCTTAAATTGAGTGATCTTGGCTTTAGTACGAGAGGCAAAGAAAGCTTCCAAGCAAGACCATACCTCAAAAGCATGGTTGCAGCCAACCATCATGGTTAGCATCCCATCAGACATAGATGAGAGGAGCCAAGAGAGGAGCAACTGATCTTGCTGCTCCCAGAGTAAATACTCTTCAGAAATAGTACCACTTTGAGCATCAGCATCAGTAGCAAATTTACGAGGTATGGCAGATGAACCAAGTAAATATTGCTGGAGCTTGTAGCCACGAATGGTGGCATTAGCTTGTTGCCTCCAGGGCAAGAAGTTGTTCTCGTCTAGCTTAACAGATATGGGATGAGGCCCATACTTGTGGGAGCTAGCAGAGAGAGGGAGAGAAGAAATAGTAGTAGCAGCAGAAGAAGAAGAGGAAGCAGAGGAAGCAGCCATAGTCGTTGGACTGTTCTGCTCTGATACCATAACAGAGATAAATAATAAAAGGAAAAGATGCTGAAAAAAGTACTGTATTGCTCAATAAATTCTGATTGTACAGTGTGAGATATATATGCACAAATAAGCTTCTACAAGCTTCTATATTGGGGACACCTCAGCATATTGAGGGAAACAATATAACAGAATTAGGAAACGAATATACAAGACTACAATATACAGAATATACTATGAGTCAGCATTCTGAAAGGCTTTGGGCTTGTGATTTTGTATTGGGCCTCTATTAAAATGGACAAATAATGAGGCATCTGGCATGTGCAAACGAATCTTAGTGACCACGATTTCTGTAGCAACAAAAAGTGACTTTTCGCCACCAAAACGTGCCAACAAGTAACACTTTGTTTCATCGTGACCTCTACACTTTTTCTTTCCTTTTAATTTACATTAAGTTTTAATATATTCTAGCTTTAAATAAAGATCTGACAAAGTTAAAATATGTCCTCACCTCTTCTTTAAAATATTTTATAATTAATTGGTATTAAAAAATAAATAACATTCAGGTGAGGACATATTTGGATGTTTATTTTTTTTTTTGGGACTGAAAATATGATTTCTCTACACTTGATTAAGAAAATATGATTTTTTACTGCTCAACTCGACCTCCCAAATTTAATCCCTTAAGCATTAATTGTAGAAGAAATAAATATTCTTAGAATTAAAATTTATTTTTGAACCAAATTCGTATATTTTAAATTGGGCAAATATAATTTTGGTCCATTATTTTTTGAACAGATTATAATCTAACCCTTTATATTTTTTCTTGCGATTTTAATCATATGTCTTTCCTGGAAGTTTCATTCTTTGGTCCCAACAACTAAATATGACTATATCTATCTCGTTTTAAGTTCGATTGCAACGAGTTCATAATCAAAATTTATTTTTGACGAGTTATTTCTTTGTTCCATATCTTTGTATAATGTTACGAATTTGGTCTCATTTCTTTGTATAACGTAATAAATTTGGTCTCATATCTTTATAACGAGTTTTAAAATTGGTTTCATATCATATGAGAATGGTGTGAAGTGCATATTATGGGAAGTTTATGCTAAAGCAAAAGCCATTTAATGCAAGAAAGTAACAAGATCTTATGAAATTAATACAATTTATAAGAAAATAAAAAGTGATAATATTATTTTTACATGATTAATAATATCAACCACTCTTTTTTATCTTATACCTACAAATATCATTAAAGAAATCATATATGAAACTAATGTATCAAACATCTAGGTTGACGATTAAAAAAAACTCATATAGTATGCACTTTCCACTATTCCCATATGAGACTAATTTTAAAATTCATTATCAATATATGAGACGAAATTTGCAACCTTATACAAAAATATGCGTCAAAAAGTGCATTTTTTTAGTCCACTTCATCCAAGTTTGCTAAGTCATCCACCTAGTCAGCCTGCCACGTCAGATTTAACGGCAGACGAGATTTTCTATGGGATTAACGAAGGAATTCTTTTGCAAATTAAAGTTATGAGACTAAAAGTGCATTTTGACATTTAATTAAGAGAAAACCTATTATTTGGTCTCTCTTTTTTTTTTATTGAGTTAAAGATTTGATCCCTCATTTATTGAAATAGACTACTCAGTCCCTTATTTATCATAATCGCCAACTATTTAGTTCCTCTGTTAGAATTCGTTAAATTACTTGATTACGTGGACATTAAATGCCACTTTGACATCCTAGTCACCTGAACCAACTGAACCGGACCAACAAAGACAATTAAATTGGCCTAAAATTAAGTCAGACCCAAATATTTGTATTACATGTTAAGCTTTCATAAGGCATAAATTATTGAAGCATTCTCAAATCTCAAACCGTGGTCACAAATAGTTAAATATGTGACATTTAACATGTCACATGTACACTTAACAGCCAAGTCATCAGTATTAGTAACGAAAATAGGCTACAGAGATTAACGATTTGACACTTGTAATTATTGAGGGACCAAATAGTCTATTTCAAAAATGAAGGAACCAAATAGTTGAAACTGTGAAAAATGAGAGACTAAAGAGTAGGTTTCCTCTTTAACTAATAATTATGGCTTTTGGAAAATCGAAGTTGCACAATATGGTAATTGGTAAACATGATTTCACTCAAATAGACTTTATTGAGTAGTAATGAGTTGACCAACTCTCTCTTCTTTTACCCTCTTGACCTAACATTCATCTACAAATACCATTCATATTCATAGCAATTTCTCGCATCTCTCTGCTCATTGCTCAACCATCTATCTCATCCCTTCGGATTATTCCGAGTCTTATACTCAAGGTGCGTTTTCTTTGCTTTAATTTCTTTCAGAGCTTATGATAAATCTCCATACGATTCACCAACTAGTCATCATTTTTTTTTTTGCCACTTCCTGGGTTTTGTTGTTCTGCCATGGTTACCGATTCTCTTTCTCTCATTGTGAGCTTTTTGCTAAGAGTCAGAGACGATCCTTCAGGTTATGGTATCAGACTATCGGTTTTGTAATTTATTTCATAGGTCCCCCCAAAAAGTAAAAGTGATTCAATTTGAGATATGATACGAGCTGAGTGCCTTAGATGAACAGTAAAAAAGAATTTTAATTACATGACCTTTTTTATGATACGGTTTTGCCTAGATGTTGACCCTTAATCATGCGTCTTGTGGGGCATGACATGACCTACAGATTATTCATAATATGGGTCATTCGTCTTCATGGTCTTCCTTTTGTAGGCATTTTTTGGTTTATTTATGAGAAAACCTATTTTTGTGGTTCTGAATTTAGTCTTTTAGATTTTGAAAACACACTTTTTAATCCGTTTAAAAATGTGGATCATTTAGTCTCGAAACATTATCTATGGGACTAATTAGTTGATTATATCATAATTTTAGGACAAATTTAAGGGCTAAAATATAGATTTTCTCTTTATTTATTTATTTGGTAATATGGTTGATTTGCCATCGTGCTCTTCCTGAAATTGATTCCTCCAGTCTGAGAGTGATCTCATTATTCCATAGATCAACTTGATGAATTTAGGATTTAACTTTCAGAGTACTATCTTCTCTTATCAATTGACTTATATTATCTGGGTTGGACCATTTTTAACTTTTGTTGATTCATCATAAACACATATTATTCTTCTTCTGTCATAAAGATGAGTCAGTCAGAGGATAATAGAGAAACTCCAGCTCCAGAAAATCGATCGGTTCCCCGTTTGAATGAAAGGATTCTTTCATCTCTGTCTAGAAGATCAGTTGCCGCCCATCCCTGGCATGATCTTGAAATCGGTATTGTTCTTTGTTCAGTTCTATCTTTGCTCATTGACATTGAATTAACTTGGTAGACTTACTGCAAAATTGTCTTAATTACTATATGCATGCAGGACCTGGAGCTCCCAATATTTTCAATTGTGTAAGTCTCTTTCTGCATTCGGACAGAATTATAGTTTTCTTACTATCCAATTCTACTTGAGAAAAGAATGTACTTTCTTTATTGCTAGAAGAGGGACAAAGTAGATATGAATTTCTTTTTGATGTTCAGCCTGCATAACGTTGTGGCAAGCTGCCTCATTATCTTCTAGGAATTAGGATGCAGTTCTTGAATAAACCTAACATACACACCCAATTCTGCACCAAATTTCCAGCTTGAAGATATTTTTCCCATTTCTTGTACAAAATACAAATTACTTTTAAGAATGTGGTCTAGTTTTAATATAGCAAGGTAGTTCTTTGTTGAATCTTTTTGCTTCTTAGGCCTGTGCTTTACAATTGAAATACCTGAACAGATTCTCAGACTTCGAAGCAATATTCCTGTCTCACTTTATGAATATTACACCAAATTTAAACCTTCCCCTGATTCCCTATTTCAGATTCTGTGGCCCTACTAGCTCTTCAGTTTTTCTTATTCATTTTGAATCTTAAGTATGAAACTTTTCCTAATAACAGTATTTGTTTAGCACAGTAATCACGTTTGTGACCTGACATTTCCATGTAAAATGTGGTCTTTTGGTTTGTTTCATGGTTTGTTGTCACTCGCAGGTTGTGGAGATCCCCAAAGGAAGCAAGGTCAAATATGAGCTCGATAAGAAAACTGGATTAATTAAGGTATAAACAAATTGCATGCTTTTCTAATGATATCTTTTTTGCTTCCAGCCCTGTAGACACTTGATTCTTGTAAACTCCTACTTTTTATTGTATTCTTGCCATTTAGATTCTTCTTTCCATCTGAATATTGCTCAGGTTGATCGGATTTTGTATTCATCCGTTGTTTATCCTCACAACTACGGCTTTATCCCTCGTACACTGTGTGAAGACAATGATCCACTTGATGTCTTGATTCTTATGCAGGTAATTTCTTGCTATTTTGATTAATCTTTATTATACAAAAGGCACTAAATTCTATTTGTCCAATACTTTCGTTATTATCAGTAAGTTAAAAGCTGCTACTTAAATTTTATACATGAGTTATATTGGTGGATGCATAACCTTTGAATCCTCTCTTAATCACCTGGAAAATTCTCATTGTCTGAGTTATCCTTGTCTTCAAAGATGAAGATTCCTGATTATCTCAAATTCTGCATTATATTGCCAAAGTAGAGAGCTATTTTGTGATCCACTTGATGTCTGGGGTATCCATCACAAAGCCGTAATTGACTAACTGAATCGCTGATGTGAATAGGAGCCAGTTCTTTCTGGTTGTTTCCTTCGAGCCAAGGCCATCGGACTGATGCCCATGATTGACCAGGTACTCTTATGACTTTTTAGCCAAAACATATTTTCTTACATGTTTGTTATCAAGTTTTTCAATAAAACTATGACATGTGGGTATGCTTTTTTGAGAGAAGCAACAAATTTGTGCTGAATTGTAGAAAGACTTCCGCCTTTCATATTTTTATTGATGAACGCACAAGGAAAACTCGTAATGAACTTGGCCTTAAATTTGTCTATAGAAGATAGAACTATTGCTCATTTCTTTCCACTCAAACTACATGATCGCAAAGTTGTGTTATTGATACAGGGTGAGAAGGACGATAAGATTATCGCGGTATGTGCTGACGATCCAGAGTACAAGCACTATACTGACATCAAAGAACTTCCACCTCATCGCCTCTCTGAGATTCGACGCTTCTTTGAAGACTGTATCCTGAACAACATCAACAATAGAACTTGTTGCCTAAGTTTCTTTAAATTTAGTTTGTGTTTCTTAACATAATTTCTCAGACAAGAAGAATGAGAACAAGGAGGTAGCTGTTAATGATTTTTTGCCTTCAACTGCTGCTGTTGAAGCCGTCCAGTACTCAATGTTAGTATATCTTGATCAAATATTATGTTTATTTTTCTCTATTTCTTTTTCCATCTTATCTACTTAATCTATGGTAAAAAGGCTAAAATGCATAACCCCTCCCCCTCTTGAACTTTAGTTACTGTGCAAAAAATCCCCTAAACTTTGAAAACTGATAAAAGACTACTTGAACTTTTGATTTTATGCAGATAACCACTTCTGTTAGATTTTTCATTGAAAAATAAAGAAATATTTCGTTGTTTTGTTACTCTTAATTACAATAATAATTAATTTTAATTTTAGATTAATGTAAAATGTGACAACAATCATAAATTTGGAAAAAAAAAACTTGATTTTTTCAAAATTTAGAGTTTTTTATACGGTGTCTAACATGGGGAGTTTTATGCATTTTGGTCTAATGAAATCTATTCATTTGTCATTTTAAGTTATACTTATATCCATAGACATAATTTATGTACTTGTAAGACATTTCACTGTACTATAAAATCATCTTTGATTTTGTGCAGGGATCTTTATGGCGAGTATATTATGCACACATTGAGGCGATAGACAAGAATGCCACCTTCCAAAAATCATAATAAGCTGCAATTCAATTACAAGGTTTTTTTGTTTTAAAATATGTTTTGATAAAACTCTATGTTGTATGGTATTGGACAATACAAGCTGTTTAATTACATATTAGGGAAGACCAAAAACTCTCTAATCAGCTTGAAATGCTTCATGTATGAGTCCAAATGATTACTTGTTCTCCTATATTTTTCTGTTTGAATACCTTAATTATGAAACTCTTAGATTCATTTTAATCTGTTTACTTGTTTAATTTAATGTTACCATTTTAGGCTTCAGAATAATCTGTTAGTTTTGTTTGTGGAGATGGAGGATGATGAGATGGAAAATTGGCAATAATGAGTTAGTGAAATGGAAAAAAAAAAGTACCTTTTTGTAAAAATAAACTGTAAATAAATAATTATCTATATATAAGGTTTTTAAATTTTTGTTGTTAGAGTGAAGATATTCACTTATTTGATGAAAAGCCTGGCTCTGTTTCTCAGGTTTAAATAATAGTACTTAAACCAAAAATAAATAAACAATAGTACGAAAATTAAAGTTTATTTAAATGACAACATTGATTAAATAAAAACAGTATTCAAAATAAAAGATGGAAACTTTTATTCAGTATAGAACAGATTGATTTGTCACAAAAAGTTTTTTTTTTAAATTCTAATCTTGAAGATTTTTTTCAAAGTTGAGCCCAATGGAGGCAGAAACAATTGGGCTGATATGTGGGCCATCAGTATGTTTCTGAGTTCTATGCTCTTAATGGACTTAATATCTAGTTTGAATAGTAGTGGGCCTTATCAATATAAATAGTAAAAAAAAAATTATTAAACAAGTAGAGTTATATAATTTTTTTCTCTATCTTTGATATTGATTCATTATTAAAAATAAGATAAATTATCAAAAAATTTATATGACTAATCATGAGAGATAAAACAGAAAAAATATAGGGACATCTACCTATATTTTTTTTCCTTTATTAAATTACTATTTCCTAAACTTAGTTTATAAGTTTTCTTGTTTGGTTGACTAGTGTTGTAGGGTATATATGTTCCCATATTTGAATTTGTTGCCTCAAGAAATCAAAGCCTTACACAGATTTGTTGTATTTATTGCCTACATGTGATCTCAATTAAGCCAACACATCAAATTCAGTCCTAATCATTGGAGTGTTTAACATCTTTATTTATTGTCCTCTTTGGTCCAATTAGATTTCAAATTCAATTGGCCTCTATTATGGCCATTGTATCACTCATTATTAATTTCAACACTTCAATAAGAAAGTTAGGTCAACATGGTATTGAAAGGAAAATGGTAAAAAAATTGATGGGGTATTATAGGAAGAGAGGGTTACATTACATGTGTAGTGATGTGTTCTCCCATATTCTATCTTAAGTTCTTAACATGTGTAGGGGTTACATTACAATAAGTTACATATATTCAAAATTATATATTCATTTGTTTTGGGGGTAAAACTTAGATAAGATTCTTCATATATTTGTTATGAAATTTCTCGATAAACATTTAATACATGACAAAAATTTTATATATAACAAATAATTGTGATAGATAAAAATATTAAAAACATTATTCATTCGGAGAATATAATGTTGGTTTGACAACTTATGAGCTGATTCATGTGATACATTTTCTAAAGTTTGTTTATTGTCAATTAATATTTTATCATTTATTTTATATTTTAGTCGATTTTATCATTTGTTCTAACTGTTATTCAATAAATTAATTGTAGACTCCTCGTAACTTATAACATGTAATGTAAAATTATGAGAAAAAAATCTTTTTCCAAATTTAACTCATATATTAAATCTATCGTTAATTCATTTGATGAAGTTAAGGTAAATGATAAAATTAATTAAAATATAAAATTTTGAAGATGAATATTTACAATAGACAAATTTTAATTAAAGACAAATTTAAAATGGATATAAAGTTTAAAAATGCAAAAAGTGCTTTTGTCTAAAAGTATTAGTAAAAGATGAAGTATTACATAAACTTAAAAATTAATTGGTCTTTAATCTTTAATAGAGTCCTCTAAAAAATAATAAATCTTGTACCCTCAAATTGAAACGGTAAGACGAAATTAATCACTGAACAAGTAATTAATCATATTCTATGAAGCATTGATACACACAAACACACTGACACGCTAAATTCTTAAAATTACATGACACAACGCGACATATATAAATTATTAAAAATTCATATATTTTGATAAAACCTTTAAAAGTTACGATATCTATTTATAATATATGTGATATGTGTCACTATTTTTCATTGTTTGTCATGTTAAAGTAACAAAAAATTAATTTTATTTTTTAAAATTTATAAATATATATCGTATATTAGTGTCGTACAGGTGTAGGATACGAACATGTCTCTAACACAACAATACGTTCTCAAAATAAAATATTCATGCTTCATGGATCATATCTAAGAAATAAGCAATTAATCTTCACTAGAGAAGAGTGTCCTCAATTAAAACTATGGAGAGGAAGAAAAAAACAGCTGCTATATATATGTAGGGACCCCTCAACGTTGTTACATTGTTGTTTTGTATAGCTAGTTGGGAATGAACTAATTCAGGTCAAAACATGAGAGAGAATAAAGAGAGAGAGAGAGAGAGAGAGAGAGAGAGAGAGAGAGAGAGAGAGAATATTGATTTTGTGTATGACTATGAGAGTGGGAATTCATTTGATGAAGAAGAGGATATTTGACCAGAATAAAGGCAAATATCTGTCATTCGCTTTCAATGTGAACACAATCTGATTAATTTTGAAAGGTGATATGAAGGTCAAAGTTCAAATTAAAACAAGATCAATCCAAGATATACATCTATCTGGGCATATTGTGATGCATCATATATGTATAGAAGAGTGGTCATACACCACAAAATATATTGTTCAAACTCCGCGTGTATCACGCACTTTTTTTTTTTTCTTGATGCACAATAAGAGTACCTATCATTTAATGATAAGTTTTTTCATTAATTTGCAGACATGAAAAAATTGAAATGATTTATTCTTATATATATATAGAAAATATTAACTAATAGAAATTTTGTTTTATGAAAGGGACTAGACTAGTTTCTCATAGTATGTAAATTCTCGTTTAAATATCCATTAAAAAATGTGTTCATTATTAGTATCAAACATCATTTGGAACTAAAGATTGCTCCAGTGAAAAATATATAAAATATTATAAATAATTTAATTTAAGGAAACATTGTAGAGAATTAGAAATTTTCTAAGAAGTTTTAATTTTTTTTTGGTCTTGTGTTTCAAGTACTATTATTTTTGAAATCGTAAGTTTAACCCATCTTTAATTATAATCTTTAATATAGTAGTTATGATTTATGAACTCAACCTCAAAATTTATCTCACTATTCTCTAAATTTCTCTACTACTTATATTTTTGTTTCTAATGTACATAAAATTATTTGAAATTTTATATAGAAAGCAAATTAAAGCCCTAGTACATAAATATGTATCAGGTGGTCGGCGAGCCTTATCGAATGCTTATGAGATTTCACTTTCCTTTACCTAACTTCCATTCTTTGCGTACTGCTTTGTTTCATTATATCATCCACATACACACACACAACCCAACAAATTAAATTCACATCACACTGATATTTACACACGATTTCCATGTATATATCAATATATTCTATCACTTCTTCTCTCTCTCTCTCTCATCACACGCATATATATATACATATGCACATTCATGTACAGAAATGTAGGTGAGTCTGCTAATGAACAACTCATTAGCCTTGTACTTATGTGACAACTAGGGTTGATATATAAAAAATATGGTCAAATATTCATGTTGGTCCTCAAATTATATAAAAGATCAGTTTATTTTGGTTGTAAAACTATTTTAAGTATTAATATTATATATATAGTTTTAATATTTGAGATCATATTTCAACATGTCTATGATGTTAAGTCTCGAATCACGGATAAAATTTCGGGTTAAAAAAGTCAAATAAACAAAGGAAAAATGCACTGCACATTATATAACTTATTGATTATAGACAGGGTCACATTATTAATATACAAAATTGTTGGACCACAGTCCTCTGACATAATAGTTTTGGATCATTATATCTCTGAATATTATCTCATAAAGCAAATCCAATATATATATTATAGGACCCCATAAACTAAAGCAATATAGTTTTTTGTTTTTTTTGAACAGGACTAAAGCAATCTAGTTACATAGCTAGGCAGTGATAATGTTTCATGTAACTTTGGGTACTTATGGGTGAGTTTTTTTTTTTTTTTTTTTTTTTTTTTTTTTTTTTTTTTTTTTTTTTTTTTTTTTTTTTTTTTTTTTTTTTTTTTTTTTTTTTTTTTTCTGAAACATAATTCATTCAAAAGTAAGGTAAAGTCAAGCATAATACAAATAAAAACAAAGTAAAAATAGTCAATCCCTCCCTATCATAAACAACAACACTAGACAGGATATCAACTGACGAAGGTGGGTGGTTTACAACTCATCCAAGAAGACCCATCTTCATTTTAGACAAATTGGCAAGATGATCAACTACCAAGTTAGCGGATCTAGAGATCCAACTAAAGCTACAACCATCTAAAAAACAGGAAACATAAATAAAGTTATCTAAAAGAGACAAACCCTTCCAAACAGGACAGTATACAACTCCATGTTCTAAAAAAACATAAACAGACTCAAAGCAACAATAATAAGATAATAAAATGAAATGACGCCATGGAAGAGCACCCAAAATTCAGGACCAAATCAGGAAGCCGTTGTGGAAGCCAGAAGCCGCCATGGAATGCCTAGTCCAGATTCGCCGCAACAGAATGTCGTCGTGGGAGCCCTGATCCAGAACGTCGTCGCCACAAAACTCTATAACCAGAGGGAGGGCCACCGCCGCTGAGACAACGGTGGCCTAAAGTTTCACTCAGAAAAACTTTCACGACAGAGAGAATTTTCTCTCACGTAGGAGAGATTTTAGGTTCGGCTGCTTGTCACTTCTATTTAATTAATTTACCAAGTTTTATGTGTGACTTTATACATATATATAGAGTATATTATGTATGCAGACGATTAAATGAATCATTAATTTGTTTGATTTTTTTAAAACAATGACATTTTAAATTTTTTTATCGTTAAGGATGGACATTGGACAATATCTCATATGTTGCATCATTCTATTTTCAAAAGAAAAAAAAATCAACAATATCTCATGTCGCACCTTTGGTCTCATATATTTTGGTCATGTTACAAAATTGGTCTCATCTTTTGGTCAAGTTGCAAAATTGGTCTCATTTCTTTAAGTTATATAAAAAATTAGTCTCATATCTTTGGGTCAAAAGACTCATACCCAATGGGGACCTTCAAATTTACCCTATGGGTATGGGTATGGACCCGGACCCATTAAATGGGTCCGGATATAGTGGTACCCTACCCATATACCCATTAGTAATAATAAATATATTTTTATATATATAAATATTACTTTAACACTTTTATTGAAAAAATATTAAAGTTTTTATAAATATTGAAATATTTTATTTATGCATTCATATTTATGATTTATTTTTTTATTTTTAGTAGTTATAGATGTAAAAAGTTGGATGAATAAAAATTTTATATTAACAAAAAATAGTTTATTTTAAAATTTTTCCGGGTCCAGGTATAGGGATTAGACTACCCAACGGGTATGGGTATGTGGATTGATTTTGATACCCGCTTACATACGGGTCCAGGTCCGGGTATCATAGTACCCTACCCATGATCATCCCTAGAAAAAATATTAAAGTTTTTATAAATATTGAAATATTTTACAACTTGCAAAGATATGATATCAATTTTACAACTTGACCAAAAAATATAAGATCAAAAGAGCAATAAAAAAAGTTATTGTACCAAATTGAAACATGAGCAAATGTTATAGGACCAAAAGTGCACTTTGACTTAAAATTTATTTGACACTAATCAAAGTTTTAAAATTTGGAAGGGTTTAGATATCCGTAATTATCACTTATAAATTAGTTTTCAAATCGGGAATGATATATATGGACGTGCTAAGCATACTATATTGTCGTCATAGAGTCTAGTTCTAACATCATTAAACTAATTTTATATCATGTTCATGATTTCATGTAAATTTAAACTAGAAACAGTACTTGGTTGAAATACCAAAACAACTTCTTATTGAATTCGTATATTTTTACACTTAGAGGAACTGCATACATACTTGACAATCAAAATCATATATAATAGATGCAATATTTAATTTATCAAGTTATATATCTTTCTCTAATTATCAAGTTATTTACAGATGAAGGAAGTAATTTTCATCTATAAATTGATGTTTACTGCTCATTTAGAGTAAATATATAAATTAGTCCATGAAAAATACATGAATTAACAATTCAATCTATGAAAGTTTCGTTTGCAAGTCCAATTGTGATGAGTTTAATTTTCAGCTACATGTTACACTTCTGAAGTGTCCTTTCGTTATCCAGTTGGAGCCGTCAACAAACCTGCTATGCCTTTCTTTAAATTAAACTGTAATGGTTCAGCAAAGGATAACTTGTTAGGAGCAGGGGTATTATAAGAGATTGTACAGGAAACTGGTATTCTGGTTTTTCCATCTTTCTTGGCACAGGAAACATTATAAAAGCAGAGTTATGGAGTATTCTTCATGGCCTACAACTTGCTAAAGACCTAAATATCACACATATTATTGTTGAAACGGACTCCTCTCTTGCGGTTAATCTTCTTATAGATCCTAATATCTCTTCTCAATTTCTCATCATCATCTTTTCTCTCTTATTCATAACTGCAGCTGCTGCCTGCAACTATTTGAGAAAGCAAAAATTCAACACATCTATAGGGAAGCAAATCAACCAGCTGACCTTTTAGCAAATTGGGGACGAACCAGCTTATGTCCCAAGACTATCTTTACTTCTATGCCTAGTTTTATCTCTATGTCTTGTTTTTATGATTATATGCATTTCTCTTTTCCTAGGATCAGTAATGTGGCTTGTAATGTGGCTTGTAATGTAGCTTGTAATAGTAGGAGTATTAGAGCAGTATAACCTCAAACTGTTATACACCCTATGTTTCTTCTTTTGCTTTCTTTAATGAATTCCGTTTTATATTAAAAAAGTGGTCCGCTCGTTTCATAGTCAAACGAGAAAAGTTAGTTATATAATTTGAAATCCGATTGCAACAAGTTTAAAATTATATATATGTAACTTTTGATGAGTCTTTTTTCTCTTTAGTTGGGACCTTCAACGTAAATGAGGTCAAATTGGGCCCTAATAAACTGATTTTTCATAAATTTTATTTTGGCACCAGAATGACTTTCGAACAAAATTTGACCTCATTTGTTGATGGTTCTAACTTGACAGAAAAAAGGACTAATCAAGAGTAGCACATAGCTCCGAACTCCTCACAATCGAACTTGTAATGGGAGAGATATGACTAATTTTTTTCTTTTTTTGTTTACTATAAAATGAGCCAACTTTTGGAAACTCATTAAGAATATCTTGTGACTCTGAACTCATTCAATCGGGCTTAACGTGAGAGAGATATGATAACGTTCAATCATTGGGACCAAAGAGTGAACATTTTGAGAAAGATATAGGACCCAAATCGCAAGAAAAAAAAAGATTGCAACTTACCTTAAAAATAAGAGAAAAAAATTGTACTTTGACAAAAATTAAATTATATATATGTTTACGGTTTACTCTTACGCAATTACATTTAATATACATTAGTTAGAAAACTAATGAAACATTAGGTTTTTTCAACAAGAATGTTAACAAATGATGAGATATTTTGCATAAAATAACGAAAAGAGTAACTAGTCTTTTAATTTCTGCACAAAATTGAGATTCTAATGTCTTTTATATATGCATTTATTAGCGTTAACTTAACAACACTCTAAATGGAAGCAGTAATTAATAAGGCTATACATATGGAACGTAACGACATATACCCTAGACAGCAACTTGGAGGATGATAAGTGTGGGGTCATCATAATGGTACCCACTTCACACACACATATATAAAATCTTGCAGTGGAAAGCAACAGAAGAATCACAATATATAGAATAGAAATATATTGGTTGGTCGATTTAGTGATCAACTCACTAGGTCGCTTAAGTAATTGTCGAGGGTTCGAATTTCACCTTATGTATGCAGCAACCAATTGGTGAGCGACAAACTCTTAAATGGATCTTAGATACGCGAAGGATTAGTCCTTAGCCTATGAGACTGGGATACTTTAGACCAAAAAAAAAAAAACAATAGAAATATATAAAATATACATGAATAAATGAGAGAGGATTAATTATTAATGGTATGGGTGTGATTGAAGCTGTGGAACCTATTGGCCTATAAATTTAGTTGATCACTACCACTACAGGCTAATTAATTAATAATGCAATTGAAGGCTGGAAAGTGACCTAACAGTAAGGAAAAAAGAAAGTCTCACCCAACGGTTTTCACAGAGTACAGTGTAGTAGTATATGTTTGTAGGGTAGTAATGGTATATATATATAGGTAGCTTATAGAGTGGGGTTAGTTAGTTTTCATATATTTGTTATAAAGAACCAAAATGGAGGAACCATTCCTGCTTTACCCTTAATTCTCATAAATCTGAACAAAAGAAAAACTCCAAACAGTAATTAAATATGCTTCTACAGCTACCTATAGATTTATATATATATATATCAGGCTGCATCAGCTAATTGGCCTTTTGCCCTAATTTTGCAAACCAAACTGTGCCCTAATTATATATATATATATACCACTAGCTGAATAATAAAATAATAAATTAAAGCTAGCTCTTCCTTTCACAGAAACCAGGTTGATTTGAATGTGTCCCCAATACCTCACATATGGTCCCACTCTATTTCTGTGGTCTCCCTTTATCCTTTGGTGGTATATATATGTGTGTTTGTGTGTCAGTGTGTGTATTATGTATAATTATGATTTTAATTTGAGTATATCTTGAACTTTAATTATGAAGCAATAGCTTTTAGATCTAGAATATTTTTTTAGATTTAATTAATATTTGCTAAAATCATACTTAATTTTAAAGTTTAATAAACTTAATGAAACTGATGAAATTATGTTGTATATATATATTTGATTAAAAAAGTTAATTATGCTCATATTATAATCAAGTTCTTTATATATATATATATAATAGCATCACTCTAGACATACAAGTTATTTTTGGATATATGATTGATCTTTTCTGGCATTTCGGTTAATAATCTACATATTTGAATTTCTAATTAAAATTGGAGTAAAAATAAGAAAGTTACAATGAGGGGTTGCCCAATCAATAACAAAATTATCTAATTTCTTTATAAAATGATGAACACAAATTCAAATACATGCCATGAGAAATATCTACATTTAATACTCAGATAATATTTCGAATATGGTTATCGGGTAGAGGATATATATATATATAG